>WNWK01039818.1:0-17268 GCA_009830355.1 Cherax destructor
AAATGATAGAGGACAGAGATCGGTAACCTGTTGTGTACTTATAAGCGTCTATTTGGAGATATTCCCCAGCAGTGCAACCTTGGTATGCATGATGTAGACGTGCAAGGGGCTACTCCTATTAAGCAAGCCCTTATCGGACTAGCCCAATGAAGAGTAGTGTTTTACGTCAGGAAATCGATTTTTTTGTTAACGCATGGGTTAATTGAGCGGAGCAAAAGTCCCTGGGCGTCCCCATGCGTTCGTGCCTAAACCTGACGGGTCGTACAGAATGTGCACGGATTACCGAAAGGTAAATTTTGTGACCTTGCTCTGACGGATACCCACTTCCAAGAGTGGATGATTTGATAGACAGAGTCTCCAGGGCGAAGTATGTCAGCAGATTAGATCTGTTGCGCGGTTACTATCAGGTACCCTTATCGCTCGTGCCCAAGAAATTTCCCGCCTTCACGGTGCCTGGTGGGCTTTTCAACTATTTGGTTATGCCATTCGGCCTTCTGCAATGCAGCCTCTACATTTCAGAGGCTTATGAATACCCTAACTTACGACTTAGAGGGCGTCGAAGCATATTTGGATGATTTGGTCGTATTTAGTGACGAGTGGGACCAGCATGTTATTCGACTGGAAGCTCTTTTAAAGAAACTAGAGGAACATAATTTTACAATAAACCTAGCTAAGTGTGAATTCGGGCAAGCTCGAATAAAGTACAGTAGAGCCCCGCTTTTCGGCGTTTCGTCTTTCGGCGTTCCGTTCAAACGGCGAGTTCAAATTATGACCAAAACTTTTGTATACAGCGAGCGTCTTTCAGATACGGCGCGAGCCACCCGGTTTGTTTACATTTTCCATGAGCACATCTCTCTATTATGTAATCATCACTCTTGGGCACATTAAATGTCCAATTTTTCGTCAATATAGACATTTTCATTAATCCATCTATGATATATTCTTCAAAATTATATGAGAAACACGTTACATAGCATATAAACATGCTGTTTATATGCTATGTTTATATGCTATGTAGGTGTGGTTGCCGGGCGGAGGGAAAACATTACGTAATACTAATAATAATCACTCTTGCGCACATTAAATGTCTTATTTTACGTTAATATAGACATTTTCATTAATCCATCTATATATTCTTCAAAATTATATGAGAAACACGTTACATAGCATATAAACATGCTGTTTATATGCTATGTTTATATGCTATGTAGGTGTGGTTGCCGGGCGGAGGGAAAATATTACGTAATACTAATAATAATCACTCTTCGCATTAAATATCTTATTTTACGTTAATATAGACATTTTCATTAATCCATCTATGATTTTTCTTCAAAATTATATAAGAAACATATTAATAGCATATAAACATGCTGTTTATATGCTATGGTGTTGCCGGCGGAGGGAAAACATTACGTAATATTAATAATAATCACTTTGGGCACATTAAATGTCTTATTTTACATTAATATAGACATTTTCATTAATTCATCTATGATATTTTCTTCAAAATAATTTAAAAACGCGTTACATAGCATATAAACATGATACATACACCCACAGAATAAAAATTGACAAATATGATATTTGTTTACCAAGCGACTTTGTAGAAGTCGGAAGAATTACGTTTTCTCTAGTCAAACACTGAGGGATAACTGTAGAAAAATATTCCTTTCATATGCCTTCACTCTATATATAGTTATTCACGACCCTTGTGGGTTTAGCACTTCTTTTTTATTATGATAATAATAATGGTAATACTATCATTAACTCTAAAAATGGTGTGTTGCATGAGAATGGGAGTGTTGCTGTTTGTTTATTTTGTACAACTTGTACACAATATAAAAGTATTTGTATTGTGAGGTAATTATTATTATAATAAAAAAAATTATTTTGAGGTAAAAGTTTCACAAACTCTTACAAACGTATGTGAATGAACTAAAAGTGGACACGTATTAATCGCATTCATTTCGCCTGACCGAGTGATCGCCCACTACCTGTTGATTTTGTTTTTTTTACCTTCTCTGAACTCCGTATCTCATTCTCTCTCTCGTTTACTCTTTCGTTAACTAGTTGGCTCTCATTGACTATGGCGTCTAAGCTTAGTTGTGATAAAAGAGGAGTCGTAAGCTCTTACTTTTAAGTGCCAAGTTAGAAATGATTAAACTCAGTGAACTGATTTTTGGTTATCCTGGGCTGTCTACGATATTTGCTATGTATGATAATCTATGTAACTGTATTTGTGTATACCTGAATGAACTTACTAACAAGGTATATGTTGATCGCTGAGATAGCCATCAAATACAGTTACATATAGCAGCATATGTGTAGAGAACCCAGGATAACCCAAGAGTGTACTCACCTAATTGTGGTTGCAGGGGTCGAGACTTAGCTCCTGGCCCCGCCTTTCACTGACCGCTATTAGGTTCTCTCTCCCTGCTCCATGATCTTTATCATACCTCGCCTTAAAGCTATGTATGGTTCCTGCCTCCACTACATCACTTGCCAGACTATTACACTTCCTGACTACTCTATAGCTGAAGAAATGCTTCCAACATCCCTTTGACTCATCTGAGTCTTCAACTAACACTCTTGCTAGGAGCTAATGCTGCTGGGGATTGCAAGTTAAAACCTATGATAATTTATCACTCAGAGAATCCTAGGCCCCTAAAGAACTATGCAAAAGGTAGCCTCCCTGTTTATTATAAATCCAATTCAAAAGCTTGGATGACTACTGATCTTTTCATAAATTGGTTCACAGACTATTTTAAGCCAATGTTAATACTTTAAGGTAAGTAATAAGTGTACTCAGTGTGTATCTTACTTTTTATTGTGTTTTTTAATGCCTAGTGCTATTGCTAACTTAATACAGTGGTACCCCGGCTTACGATATTAATCCGTCAGAGAGGGCATATTTTAAAGCGAAACAATCGTAAAACGAATCAATTTTCCCCATAAGAAATAATGGAAATAAATTTAATCCGTCCAAGACTTCCAAAAGTAGTTAAATAAAATATTTTTTAGAACTTTTGGACATTAAATAATACAGAATTGAATAAAGAATACATAAATACATGCAAATATTGTACAATAACATGTCACTTACATTTATTGAAGAGTTGTTGATGTGTGGAGGACGGGAGGAGGGAGAAGGTGGAGTAGTATGCTAGTGTTTGAAGGGGAATCCCTTCCATTAACACTGCAGGTGGTAAGTTCTTTCTGGGGTTACTTCCTTTTCTTTGAATGCCACTAGGACCAGCTTGAGAGTCACTAGACCTCTTTCTAACAAACAAATTTGTCCAGGGAGCTCTGTGTCTGGCGATTCTTTAACACATCCCTGAAATGACACACCACTGTGTCATTGTACAGGTTGCCAGCACGGCCTGCAACAGCATGGTTAGGTGATATTCATCCATAAATGCTTGCACCTTGCTCCACATTCCACAAATGTCCTTAATCCTTGAAGAAGGCACATTCTTCCATTTTTGTTCCACCTCCACCTCCTCCTCTGAACCATTGTCCTGACCTCTGCTCTCTTGTTCCAGTTGCTGTTGAAGCTCTTGCAGATCTTCAGTGGTTAGCTCTTCCTTGTGCTCCTCCACCAACTGTTCCACATCCTCACCACTCACCTCTAACCCCAAAGACTTGCCCAATTCCACAATTTCTTCCAAAACAGGCTCAGGCTCAGGCTCAGGGTTCTGAGGCTCAGCCCCAAAACCTTCAAAATCCCTCTCTAGGACACAGTCTGGCCACAATTTTCTCCAGGCAGAGTTCAAAGTCCTGGTAGTCACTCCTCCCAAGCCTTACCTATAAGGTGTACACAATGCAGCATATGGAAATGTTTTTTCCAAAATTCTCTTAGGTTATGTTCATGTCTGTGGTCACATCAAAGCACTTTTGAAACATTGCTTTGGTATAGAGTTTTTAAAGTTGGAAATGACCTGCTGGTCCATGGGCTGGAGGAGAGGAGTGGTATTAGGGGCAAGAACTTCACTTTGATGAATTTAAACTCCTCCACAATTTTCTCTACCAAGTTTGGAGGATGACAAGGAGCATTGTCCATTATCAGGAGGCACTTAAGTGGCAAATTATTGTCCAATAGATATTTCTTCACACTGGGGCCAAACACTTCATTGAACCAATCTAAGAAAATGTCCTTTGTGACCCAAGCCTTTTGTTAGACTTCCACATCACACACAAGTTAGACTTGCTGACACCGCATCTGCCAAACACTGGGATTTTAAAAAAGATACACCAGTAAAGGCTTCACTTTGCAATCACCACTGGCATTGGCACAAAGCATCAAAGTTAGCCTGTCTTTCATAGGCTTATGTCCTGGCTGTGCCTTTTCCTCCTGAGTAATGTAGGTCCTGTTGGGCATTTTCTTCCAAAACAGGCCTGTTTCATCACAATTAAACACTTGTTGGGGAGGAATTGTTCAGCCTCTAGGTACTCCTGGAATTCAGGAACATATTTTTCAGCCGCACTTTTGTCACAACTGGCTGCCTCACCATGCCTCACAACACTATGTATGCCACTTCGATTCTTAAATTTGTAAAACCAGCCTCTGCTGGCTTTAAATTCGCTCACTTCAGCACTCGTTGCAGGCATTTTCTTAAGGAGATCATCATGCAACTGCCTTGCTTTTTCACATATTATTCCCTCCGAAACAGTATCTCCTGCTAACTGTTTCTCGTTGATCCACACCAACAACAACCTTTCCACATTTTCCAGCACTTGTGGTCTCTGTTTTGTGATCACAGATGCACCTTTTGCAACAACAGCTTCCTTGATTTTACTTGAATATTTCTTATCCACAATGGTAGCGATGGTAGAATAGGGTTTACCATACAGCCTGGCTAGCTCACTGATACGCACTCCACTTTCATATTTTTCTATTATCTCCTTCTTCACTTCTATCGTACATATATTTCTGTTCCTCTTTGCCACAGGCTTAGCACTAGGATCTTTCCTTGGACCCATGGTAGCTTATTTAGCAGTTGCAAGCACTAAAAACAGCAGTGGAATAATGACAATATACTGGTATGAATGCGTGGGTGTGGGTGGGTGGTCGCTCTCGCTTGTAAACAATAGCACTGACGCTCCCTGGAGTGCGCGCTCAGCTGGGCGCCAAGCGGACAGGTCCGGTACGAATGTCGGTAAACGAAGCAAACATCGTAAGCCACAAACAAATTTCTTACGTTATAAATATCGGTTACCGAAAATAACGTAAGATGATAACATCGTAAGCCGGGGTTCCACTGTATAAGTTAATGTAAGCTTGTTGTCTGGCATTTATATGCATTTAGAAGTGGAAAAAAATGGCGTTCTGCTTTTCGGCGATGTCTGCTTTAAGGCACTAGCCTGGAACCTAACCTGCCGTATAAGTGGGGCCCTACTGTACTTAGGATTTAACATCGGACAGGGAATTGTAACTCCAGTGATCGCCAAGATTCTAGCCATATTAGACTTCCCTGTTCCTAAAGACAGGAAAGGTGTGCAAAGGTTTTTGGGCATGGCCGGCTATTACTGCTGGTTTTGTCCCAATTTCTCTCAAGTGGCGGCACCCCTTTTTGAGTTAACAAGTTCCAAAATTACCTTCAACTGGACTTCAGAAAGTGATCTAGCTTTTAACCGCTTGAAACGATTGCTGGGTTCCTCTCCAGTGCTGCAGAGTCCTGACTTTGCCCTCCCCTTTGTGTTGCATGTAGACGCCAGCAGTTATGCAGTCGGAGCTGTCCTTCTACAATCTTCTTCCTCCTCTTCCCCAGACCTCTTACATCCTATTTGTTATTTTTCCGCTAAGTTAAAACCTCACCAGTTAACTTATGCCACAGTGGAAAAGGAGGCTTTAGCTCTAGTATTAGCTTTAGAGCATTTTGAGGTATATCTTGGAACTACCCCTCACAAAATAATAGTAAGACCGGACCATAATCCTTTGACTTTTATAAATTCCATGTACGTGGCAAAGATAACGTAATAGCCAATGCATTGTCTCGTCCCTAAGTACTGGTCTTACTTTTCTTTTCTAAAAAGTAAAGTAAAATAAAATTTTCCTTTTTGGCACTTTATATATTATGTTTATTAATAGTAAATTTTTGTTTCATCTACAGCCACATGATTGTTGTGTAACATCAGGAGAACCCTGAGGATGATATGTTTAAAAGCGGATGCTAATAATTGTCCACTATAGCTGTCACTCTTGCTGCCTTCCGCTGACATCCTCTGCTACAAAGCGACACCTAAGATCACTATTGTGGATCTTCCTTACAGGAGGGGAAGCTTAAAAATTACTCTGCTTCTTCACTTCTATTGTATGGTGACGCATGAAGATATTGGCTTTGATGGAAAGAAATTAATATTTATAATAAGTGTAAAATGGAAGGCTTCTAGTTTGTTCTTTTGGTGCGACACTTAGTCGTCGAGGGGGGGGGTGTTACGCTCCTCGTCATAGTTTGTCACAAGAGTAATGTATTTCACTTAATATTATAATCAAGGTTTCTTTAATAAAGCTAATTAAAGATTCCCCTAGTTTATAATATTATCTGGTTTATGAATTTGTAATTATTATGCCCGGTTATAATGTATATATAGGGAGTAATGTGTTAGGTACGTTTGTAACACCTGTCTAAGGTTTAACGAGGTATGCTCTTGTTGGGGTAGTTCAGACCTCTCTACCCTCTCCGAGTTGAGGTTATACCGGAGTGTTCTGTTGTGGACATTTCTCTCTCACCCCTGGTACAGTGAGCATTACCTTAATAGCTCTGCAATTGAGTTCTCTCTCGCCCCTGGCACGGTGAGCACTACCATAGAAGGTTCTGAGTTCTCTCTCACCCCTTGTATGGTGAGCATTACCTTAATAGCACTGCAATTGAGTTCTCTCTCACCCCTGGCACGGTGAGCACTACCATAGAAGGTTCTGAGTTCTCTCTCACCCCTGGTGCGGTGAGCATTACCTTAATAGCTCTGCAATTGAGTTCTCTCTCACCCCTGGCACGGTGAGCACTACCATAGAAGGTTCTGAGTTCTTTCTCACTACTGGTACGGTGAGCATACCTTCAAAGTCTCTCCAAGACTTAGTTCTCTCTCACCTCTGACACGTTGAAGATTGCCTCAGCTCTTAATCGATACTTTGGATTAAGCTCTCTTACGCTTTAGAAGAAGTGTTTGCCAAGAATCTATTGGATTATTATCACAGGAATTCATTGTGCAATTCAGTGACGTATTATAATATCTTCTAAGTGTTACTCAGGAGAACTGTGTTAACCGGATATATATATATATATATATATATATATATATATATATATATATATATATATATATATATATAGACTCTAAAGTGTTTGTGTGTCTATAGATACTGATTATAGTGTTACTATAAGCGCTCTTGTACATACTCCAATTTTATGTGATGAAAAAGATCAACCTATCAGATATTAAAGTGATCTTGTTATATACCTCAGATAAGCATTTAAGGTTTTAATAAAAAACGGAAAAGGCTTGTGGAACTCTCATTAGTACCTGTCTTTATAAGATTCTAAGTTTCTTATCAAAGTGATATTGTTGCGAAGTGTAACCTGCCCCTAGACGAAGGTTCGAATTGTAACAGTTGGTCTCAGACATTAGTAAAAGCCCATTACTTGTTCGACACCCCTGCTTACTCCGAGCGTTTTCTCTTCGTATTCACTCACTCCGGTCCTCTCTCCAGTCACCTCCGTTTTATGTTTATTTAGCGTCTGCCTTTTCCCTTCCCCCTTGGGGGGTTCCGAAGCTTTGTGTCTGTTCTCCCCTACTGCCGTGCACCAAAGCTCACCTACCTACGATTGCTTCTTGCTCTCTTTTTCTTGATCACTTACGGTCGCATGCTCATGCTGTTGCTGTTTATACAGATGGTTCTAAATCTTCTGATGGTGTTGGGTTTGCGGTGGTGTTCCTTAACGATATTGTTCGAGGTCATTTGTTGGACTCGGCTTGTATTTTTACTGCCAAGTTGTGTGCCATGCTCATAGCACTTCTCTGTATTACATATACATATGTCTCTGTCGACGTTTGTGATCATTTCAGATGCCCTCAGTGCTTTACAAGCCATTAAATGCTTTGACTCCCCTCATCCATTAGTCCTTCATATTCACCTATGGTTGTGCCATGTGGCTAGCAGAAACAAAGATGTCATTTTCTGTTGGGTCCTGGGACACGTTGATGTGCAGAGAAATGAACAAGTGGATGCTGCTGCGTGGTCAGCGGTGCATGATCTTCCGGTTCCCTATAGGGGTACAGTGGTCCCTCGGTTTTCGGTCATCTCCAAACTCGAACATTTATGTAAGTGTATTTTCGTAAGTGCTTTTGCAAGTGTATTTTTGAATTTCTGAAATATACTAACCTACGTGACATTATTTCTTAAGGAAGTAAATTCATTCGGTAATGGCACTTGAGCAGCATTCTGGAAAGAATTTTTGGCAAAAACCGAGGATCCACTGTATTCCTTTTAGAAATTATTTTCTAGTCATCTCTGCCCATCTTCGCAGCTGTTGGCAACAACGGTGGTCGGGCATGCACAATAACTAATTGCACTCTATTAAACCGCTTTTAGGTTTGTGGCCATCTTCTTACCACCGTTGCCGTACTTGGGAGACTGCGCTCTCCCGTCTCCGCATTGGCAATATTCACCTTACCCATGGGTATCTCATGGAACGACACCCTATTCCTCTCTGTGAGGTTTGTCGGGTCCCTCTTTCAGTTCTTCACTTTCTTGTAGATTGCCCCTTTTACCAGCAAGCTCGCAGGATTAACCTCCAACGCTGCCGCCGCCCTGCTACTCTTACCTTATCTTCTCTTCTTGCAGACGGGCCTGCCTTTCACTTGCGATCACTTTTTGACTTTTTGTCAGCAACTGCTTTACTGTACAAACTTTGACACAGCCCTTAGCATCCCTTCCAGCCCTTTTCTCACCTCACCTCTGATTCCCTTTCCACCTAGCTGTTTATAGCCCCGGCACTATTTTCTACCCCGCAGCACTGTATGACCCTTGTTGGTTTAGCACTTTCTTTGATTATAATAATAATTATAATAATGCAGTAGTCTGCATAATAGTATATCATATTTTTTGTGAGAATAAAAATTCAAAATGGAAAGCAAGAGGGGCCTGGAGATGTGACTAATGAACAGAGAAAATGTTATTTTAGTGCCAGGAATGTCAGCCTTGTTTATTCTGGACCCTATTTTGAAATTGGCATCTTTTGAAATTTGTGTGAAATTGGTCAAATTGCCAATTTCTGACCACGTTATTGGGTAGTTAAAATCAGTAAATGGGTGGTTTCTTGTACCCAATCAATAGAACAAATGAGTTCTAGTGAAATAGCTTATTTTATTTGACTGGAACAATGGAATTGGCCAAAAATAGGGCTCAAAGTGGGCGAAATCGCCGATGCGTAAATATCACCAAGATCACTAACTTTGCAAGAGTGTAATTTGCAAGTTTTCCATCAAATTTTGTACTTGTGGTGTCATTACCACCGGGAAAAGATTATCATTTCATAAGAAATTTTTTTCATTTTAATTTTTCGACATAGTGAGTTAAGGATCAGGGGTCTCGACACTGAAAGGGTTAAACTTATCTAAATTCAGCAATACTTTGCCAGTATGTTGAGAATTATCAATTATAATAAAATTTAAGGAACATTGTAATGTTTTAGCGACTGAATTTATGTCTGCATGAACAAGTCATTACAATTGTTATGAGATCATGTACATGTAAACAGTTCATTTTCATTGTAACTCAATTAGTTATCAAAACATCATTACCAAGTCCCTGGACCCTATGTAATCCTCTGACTGCTGCCCACATGATAGGTATGGGGTGCATAATAAAGATAGACTAACTTACACTATGTGCTTTGAAAATACTTCATATATTTGTATTGATAGTGTATATGTTTTTGTTATTACAGTATGTCGTTGAGGAGGTGGTGGAAATTGATGACAACGATGCCACTCAGCGACGTCTTTTCCCCCATGCCAGTGATCTGCGTTCCCGCCTGGTAGCCAGGACTTTCCCAAAACCTGCTAGTGAAGATGATCTCAGACACAGCATTCTCAAACACCGAAGCAGCCCGAAACACAGGGAGGCACAGGCCAGAAATAAGCCTCCTATATCTGCAAGACTAGGAGGGCTGGTGGGCAGGACTCTCGCTGAGACTCTGGGCATCACAGCTTCACCACGAAAGCTGCAAATCAAAAGGCTGAGCAAGAGAGGAGCTAGCACAGAAAGTGTTGACATAAAATCAGTTGCGCCGAGACTTGGGGACAGTAAGAATGTTGTGAGTCGGCTAGGAGGCAGGTTGGGACACGAGGCACCCAGAAGCAACAACAGAGGAGACAGTGTAGAAAGAGTTGATGCACTGAAGCTTGGAGACGGTAAGAGTGTTGTGAGCCGACTTAGTGGTAGATTGGGACAAGAGTCACCAAGAGGCAGCACTCCAGAGGATAGAGCAAGTCCAGTTGATAAGCCCTCATCTGGTCGACTTGGAATAAAGAGAGGACAGCAATCAGATGCTACTGAAGACTCTATAACCCACCGCATAAGTTCCCCTGACACAAATGTCAAGAAACGTATATCTAGAGGTAACTTAGAGAAAACAGATACTGTACAACTAGATTTCACTATTAAAAGTTTAGCTGACATTAGAGCTGAAAAGCGAAAAAAGAGCCCCTCAAAAAAAGTACAAACATTTGGAATTAAAAATGGGACAAATGTGCATACTAACGAAGGAAAGGAAGTGTCATCAGTGAAAGATGAAGGAGAAGTGCGTGTCTTGACCCTGGCAGAGATACGAGCTTCAAAACGGCAGGCATCGGTCACCTCAGGCTCTGCTGCTCACCAAAAGAGAGCATTATCTCCTATAACATTTACCCAAAATTCATCAAAGAAGTTAAAGTCAGAATTCTCTAAAGGAATCATTTCCCAACAAAGTACAAATGCCAATAGTGACAGTTCTTTGATAAACAACTCTGCAGAAAGAAAAATAACCTTTAGTACAAGAAAAATTGCCATAAACCGGTCGCCAGTCAAAGTGGGTGAATGTGTCAGTCAAACATCTGAGAAGGAAGTAGCACCAAGCACAGCTGCTGAACTGGCAACTTCAACAGTACAAGCAAAGACATCTATAGTGAACACATCTTTGTCTCACAGTGAACCAGTACAAGTCAAATCTTTAAAAAAAAGTAAAAAGCTGAGTAGCAGTGTTTGCAGGCCTGCACCAGCAATATTGAGGTCATCTAGTAAAACTACTTTATCTGAAAATGTTGATAGCAATAGCTCCATTTCTCTAGCAGAAGCTATTCCATCAGGTAATGCTAGTAGCAGTGTCTCCAGTTCTCCAGCAGAAGCTCCTCCAACTATTGCTAGTAGTGATGGCTCCAATTCTCTAGTAAAAGCTACTCCATCAACTAGTTCCAGTAGCAATGTTTCCAAGTCTCCAACAAATTCAGCTTCATCAGCTAAAGTCAGTCATGAAGTTCCCAGGTCTCCGACAGTATTGTCGGGCTCTTCTAATAAAGTTACCCCAACAGTTACAAAGACCAATGCTAGTTGTAATGCTCTACCTGTGAGCAGAATGGACTCTCTGATAGATGAAGAGGAAGCTCTGCTACTGGAGGGAGACATGTTAGAACTAGAAGATGTTGATGAGGACCAACTCCTACTTTGAGGTTTCTTAAGTTTATAGGGATATTATTATTGAGGTTATAAATGTACAATTAGTTGACTCTCTCAAACACAGTCAACTGCACTGAAGAAGTCTTTGAAGACACTAAAGGCTATCATGAGAGGGAAATGTGTAAAAATGGTCCAGTCTTGCAGCGGAGACATTCAACATGTCTCGGCTCTCCCACATACTGGAGATAAATCTTTGAAACATATCCTGGTCTTCTCTCGACTACTTTTGAGTGATGACAAGTTTCACCATTTTGGTCAAGGACAAACTAAGATGTGATTCAAAGATAATCTTCAAAGAAACCACGTAGAAATGTAAAATACAGTTAAGAGCTATGTGTATTAAGGCCTCAGTCAGAGACTGTCTTTAGCAAATCTGAAGAGGAACCCTGACATATGCCTAAATATATACATCTCTCTGTTGAATGTTTCACATTTCTCTTTGATTTGTTTCTCACCCTGCAAGCTGTAGTTTATTAGTACTGAGTTGCGTGGGTTATGACAGCCGTGGCTTGGTCTTGGACCTGGCTTTCTATTATAAGCCATTGACCTCCAACTTGTGGGTTGTTTCACTAATGGTATTGTCACTTTTATTCTTCAGATTATACATGTATTTCTTACCACAATCTTTTTATTTGATAATATCTACTGTTGACCATTTTTTTTTTTATTTTAAGTTGATATTGGAATGATATTTATCTGTTATATTTCTGCAATGTAATTAAGTTTTTATCTGCTTTTGTCGATTTCATCTGAATGAAATTATTGAGTTTGTAATACATGATGGAGTCTTGTAAATTATTCTTCATATATCACTTGTGAGTTTTTTTCATTCAACTCCTTGACCCCTCATTTAATCTTGAACAAAGTCTGTGTTTATAGTGACTCAAAGTAGAATACACTCAATAGAACACATTCCTCTTCAAATGGTGGGGATGGGGGGCTCCTTGCTGTAGTGAGGTGGCTTTTGGTCTGAGGAATTTGACCTTTCGGTCTTTTCCTCCAACAAAACCTAACTACCTCTATTACGAACACAGGTATAGTATGGCCTGCAACCTGGTGATAATGGATTTCAAAGTGGAACAAACAAACTTTGCAATAGTATATAACTTTTATTTCCTTCACCAGATATAATTTGCCAGATATATATGTACACTGTACAGAGGTTGAATAGTAAGTGTACCACACGGTGACAAAAGATGGCAAAAGCAGAAGCCAGAGAGAGTGCACCATATCAAGCAGCAGCTCAGGCAAGTCTGTCAATACCTACAACAAGTGTACGACATTGCTTCAGCTTTGGCGGGCTTGCCTGTGATTGGCCAATGAGCCAAGGTTCTGATTTAACAATGGGTACCCTATTGATCGTTAAACCCTTAGCACCTGGTTTGCAGGTTGGTAGGCAGCCTATATGGGAGTGTGACATATGCCAAATAAAATGTAACATACTCTTAGCATGCCATAACCTTCTGCTTGCCCTTTCCCTTCTCCATCCCTCCTTTCCCATTCCACCTCCTTTCCCCATCCTTTCCCCTCTCCTTCCCTTCCTGTTTTTGGCCTTTGGGGGTCTTCTCTTCCAAAATTCTAGCTCCTAGGTTGGGGAAAGGGTGTCATTGTTCATCCCATTCTGTTGAGGTCCTTGGTGGTGATGGTGTTTGCCATGGAATCTGCATCATCTGGGGATATCCTGATCCTCCTCTGAAAACCCAGGGGGGTGGTAAATTTAGGATGTCCTTTGGGTGACTGGGGTATCTCTGAAGGCTACCTGCTGGTTCCGGGAGGTGGTGGCTGGAGGAGGTATGCCATGTGGCAGGCGTCTGCCAAGGTGGCTTGGTGGATGTGAGGTTGCTATCTTGGATTGCTGATTTATTGGTGTGAAGGGTATTTTAGGGCACAGGTTCCACACTGCATCTGCACTACCTGCTGCACTAAGGACCCTCTTGGGCACATGGGGATATAAGATCCCTTTCATTCCTCCTAGGAGCTACCCCTCCACATACCACTTTTTTTTTAAAAAGAGAAAAAGGAAACCTTACAATGGAGACCCATGTCCATGAAATTCTTCATCCCGGACCTCTTTCTCCTGTGGCGCCCCCTCACAACCCTGTCTCATTATTAGACCATTCTTCGGACACCTCTACCCCTCAAGGGAGGTTCCTTGACACTGGTGGAGTGCTATTGATCTAGGGAATTTTGGATCTGTGCTTCATTTTCCTGAAATGAGCCTGAATACCTTTCATCCCCCCCATAGGCACTGTATAATCCCTACAGGTTTAGCGCTCCCCTATTGTTATAATTCGGACCTCTCTAACAACCCAGTACCTTTTTCAGATAACATTTCATTGCCTGCTTCAGGTACCGAGGTTCCTCTTAAACCTTTTGATACATCTGACCTACGCACGTCTTTGACCACGCTTCCGGCTTCTTCCTCTACGGTGCGACGATTTTGGATCACCCACTCATCTCAGGACTAACCACCTCTGGTCCCTCACCTAAATGACCACAAAAATTAACCCTTTCAGTGTTGGTCCTGTTGTATCACGGCTTTGAAGCCAGTGTCAGTCCCGTAGTATGACGCCATGAACTTTGCTCACGAAGATAAGTTGTGAGAGGTAAATTTGGGCCTAGATAGGAGTGGATGGGACTATATGTGATAAGTTTGCACTTTGCAGTGTATTTTCATATGGTTTTTATGGTTGTATTCTCAGTTTCTTGGTTTCATTTGATAGATTGGAAGATATATTACAGAAATAGAGATGATTTTTGTTATGGTTGTAAGGTATAATGAAAGCCAGAGTAACCGTAACATGTGTACTCTTGGTCCCCATCAACAACAACAACACACAACTATAGACACTACAGTAATAGATGATTGAACATAATATAGTACAGTGGACTCTCGGTTTTCGTGTTTAATCCGTTCCAGAGGGATCGACTAAAACTGAAATCAACGAAAACTGAAACCATTTTCCCCATAAGAAATAATATATATTCAATTAATCCGTTTCAGACACCCAGGAGTATTAACAATAAATAATTTTTTAGAGATTAAATATAGATTTACATGCAGATAAGAATGACAAATAAATATAAAGCACTAATAACATGTATAAATGAACATTTAACATCATACTTACCTTTATTGGCGACTCTTGTTGGTGTATGGAAGATGGAGAGGAGAAGAGAGAGGGAGGTGAGTTTATTGTTGGGAGGCAGGACAAAATGCTTCATTGTGACACTAATATCAGCTCTACGACTTATTTATCAATCACAATTCATCTAATATGACATAATAAACAATATTAATAACATAGAAACATGATATATACTCTAGAATGAATAAAATATGTCATTATGTATGAGAGAACTGGCAGTAGTGTTATTGTTGTTGGGTTTATAAGGGTCACTAACCATAAGCCGTACATATAGTGGTGGTGGTCGGCGGCAGCAGCAGGCCACCACTACTATTCACACAAACAATGTACATAATTTATAAATAAGAAATATTTACACTTTAATTTGCATCTTTTATCATTCCTGTGAGCTTGGTTTCTGTGACAACTATGATGTCCGGTGATGCCTTTTTGATTCTTTCATGCCACTCCTCCCACATATTCGTGTGTGAGTCTGTGTGCATCACCTAATTGTGGTTGCAAGGGTCGACTCATAGCTCCTGGCCCCGCCTCTTCACTGGTCGTGTGTGTGTGTGAGTACTCACTTAGTTGTACTTATCTAGTTGTGGTTGCTCCTGGCCCTGCCTCTTCACTGGTCGCTACTAGGTCACTCTTTCTGCTCCATGAGCTTTATCATACCTCTTCTTAAAGTTATGTATGGATCCTGCCTCCATTACATCACTTCCCAGGCTATTCCACTTCCTGACAACTCTGTGACTGAAGAAATACTTCCTAACATTCCTGTGATTCATCTGAGTCTTCAACTTCCAACTGTGACCCCTTGTTGCTGTGTCCCATCTCTGAAACATCCTGTCTCTGTCCACCTTGTCAATTCCTCTCAGTATTTTATATGTCGTTATCATATCCCCCCTATCTCTCTTGTCTTCCAGTGTCATCAGGTCGATTTCCCTTAATCTCTCCTGGTAGGACATACCCCATAGCTCTGGGACTAGTCTTGTTGCAAACCTTTGCACTTTCTCTAGTTTCCTTACATGCTTGGCTAGGTGTGGGTTCCAAACTGGTGCTGCATATTCCAACATGGGTCTAACGTACACAGTGTACAGGGTCCTGAACAATTCCTTATTAAGATGCCGGAATGCTGTTCCTAGGTTTGCTAGGCGCCCATATGCTGCAGTAGTTATTTGGTTGATGTGCACCTCAGGAGATGTGCCCAGTGTTATACTCACCCCAAGATCAAGGTTTCCTTGAGTGAGGTTTGTAGTCTCTAGCCCCTAGACTGTACTCCATCTGTGGTCTTCTTTGCCCTTCCCCAATCTTCATGACTTTGCACTTGGTGGGGTTGAACTCCAGGAGCCAGTTGCTGGACCAGGCCTGCTGCCTGTCCAGATCCCTTTGTAGTTCTGCCTTGTCCTAGTCCGACTGAATTCTTCTCATCAACTTCACATCATCTGCAAGCAGGGACACTTCGGAGTCTATTCCTTCCGTCATGTCGTTCACAAATTCCAGAAACAGCACCGGTCCTAGGACTGACCCGTGACACCCCCGCTCGTTACAGACGCCCACTCTGACACCTTGCCATGTACCATGCTGTTGTCTTCCTGACAGGTATTCCCTGATCTATTGTAGTGTCTTCCTGTTATCCCTGTCTGGTCCTCCAGCTTTTGCACTAACCTCTTGTGTTGAACTGTGTCAAACGCCTTCTTACAGTCCAAGAAAATGCAATCCACCGCTCTCTTGTCTTACTGCTGTCACCCTGTCATAGAACTCAAATAGGTTTGTGACACAGGATTTCCCGTCCCTGAAACCGTGTTGGCTGTCGTTGTTGTGTGTGTGCGTGTGTGTGTGTGTGTGCACGTGTGTGTGTGTGTGCACGTGTGTGTGTGCACGTGTGTGTGTGCACATGTGTGTGTGCTTGTGTGTTTGTGTGTGTAATAGTTGTCAAAGGCACTTGTGAGGGAAAAGTGGGTAATAAGTGGGGTTAGGGTTGTTCAATTAGCCAGGAACCATTATTAGCGAGTTACGGCCCGCACTTCCATCTAGCGGGCTGGGGCAAAACTCCAGTTCCTGATTGTCTGAGGTGCTTTAATTTCTACTCCTGGTAGTATTAACCTTACCTGGTGTGGGTTGAAGTTTGGGGATTCACTTCACCTCCACTCTTCTCCTGATCAGGTAAGGTGATCTACCAGGAGTATTTCTGGTCATTGTTTTTTTTTTTTATGGTTACCAGTAATGTCTTTGTCTTTAAGATGGCATACCACCCTTTATTTCTTAAATGTTGAACTTGCATAACTTTTGGCAACCACTTTATTTTTCTTTATTATCAGCTCTGCTGCTGGCCTGATCATCCAGGGTAGATGCCTAATAAGGGAGCAAGATACTTGTCTATTGGACCAAGTAACATAGTCGACTACTTGCCTTTTTTCATCC
>WNWK01039819.1:0-17268 GCA_009830355.1 Cherax destructor
TGAGCACAGTAGAATGCTGTCTTCCAAACAATAGAGTGGCGCGTGTAGCACAGTAGAATGCTGTCTTCCAAACACTAGAGTGGCGCGTGTAGCACAGTAGAATGCTGTCTTCCAAACACTAGAGTGGTGGGTGTAGCACAGTAGAGTGCTGTCTTCCAAACACTAGAGTGGCGCGTGTAGCACAGTAGAATGCTGTCTTCCAAACACTAGAGTGGCGCGTGTAGCACAGTAGAGTGCTGTCTTCCAAACACTAGAGTGGCGCGTGTAGCACAGTAGAGTGCTGTCTTCCAAACACTAGAGTGGTGCGTGTAGCACAGTAGAGTGCTGTCTTATAAACACTAGAGTGGTGGGTGTAGCACAGTAGAATGCTGTCTTCCAAACACTAGAGTGGTGGGTGTAGCACAGTAGAGTGCTGTCTTCCAAACACTAGAGTGGTGGGTGTAGCACAGTAGAGTGCTGTCTTCCAAACACTAGAGTGGTGGGTGTAGCACAGTAGAATGCTGTCTTCCAAACACTAGAGTGGCGCGTGTAGCACAGTAGAGTGCTGTCTTTCAAACACTAGAGTGGCGCGTGTAGCACAGTAGAATGCTATCTTCCAAACACTAGAGTGGTGCGTGTAGCACAGTAGAGTGCTGTCTTATAAACACTAGAGTGGTGGGTGTAGCACAGTAGAGTGCTGTCTTCCAAACACTAGAGTGGTGGGTGTAGCACAGTAGAATGCTGTCTTCCAAACACTAGAGTGGTGGGTGTAGCACAGTAGAGTGCTGTCTTCCAAACACTAGAGTGGTAGGTGTAGCACAGTAGAATGCTGTCTTCCAAACACTAGAGTGGTGGGTGTAGCACAGTAGAGTGCTGTCTTCCAAACACTAGAGTGGTGGGTGTAGCACAGAAGAATGCTGTCTTCCAAACACTAGAGTGGTGGGTGTAGCACAGTAGAGTGCTGTCTTCCAAACACTAGAGTGGTGGGTGTAGCACAGTAGAATGCTGTCTTCCAAACACTAGAGTGGTGGGTGTAGCACAGTAGAGTGCTGTCTTCCTAACACTAGAGTGGTGGGTGTAGCACAGTAGAATGCTGTCTTCCAAACACTAGAGTGGTGCGTGTAGCACAGTAGAATGCTGTCTTCCAAACACTAGAGTGGTGGGTGTAGCACAGTAGAGTGCTGTCTTCCAAACACTAGAGTGGTGGGTGTAGCACAGTAGAGTGCTGTCTTCCAAGCACTAGAGTGGCTCGTGTAGCACAGTAGAGTGCTGTCTTCCAAACACTAGAGTCGTGGGTGTAGCACAGTAGAATGCTGTCTTCCAAACACTAGAGTCGTGGGTGTAGCACAGTAGAGTGCTGTCTTCCAAACACTAGAGTCGTGGGTGTAGCACAGTAGAATGCTGTCTTCCAAACATTAGAGTGGTGGGTGTAGCACAGTAGAATGCTGTCTTCCAAACATTAGAGTGGTGGGTGTAGCACAGTAGAGTGCTGTCTTCCAAACACTAGAATAGCGCGTGTAGCACAGTAGAATGCTGTCTTCCAAACATTAGAGTGGTGGGTGTAGCACAGTAGAGTGCTGTCTTCCAAACACTAGAGTGGTGGGTGTAGCACAGTAGAGTGCTGTCTTCCAAACACTAGAGTGGTGGGTGTAGCACAGTAGAGTGCTGTCTTCCAAACACTAGAGTGGTGGGTGTAGCACAGAAGAGTGCTGTCTTCCAAACACTAGAGTGGTGGATGTAGCACAGTAGAGTGCTGTCTTCCAAACACTAGAGTGGTAGGTGTAGCACAGTAGAGTGTTGTCTTCCAAACACTAGAGTGGTAGGTGTAGCACAGTAGAGTGCAGTCTTCAGAACACTAGAGTGGTGGGTGTAGCACAGTAGAGTGCTGTCTTCCAAACACTAGAGTGGTGGGTGTAGCACAGTAGAGTGCAGTCTTCAGAGCACTATAGTGGTGGGTGTAGCACAGTAGAGTGCTGTCTTCCAAACACTAGAGTGGTGGGTGTAGCACAGTAGAGTGCTGTCTTCCAAACACTAGAGTGGTGGGTGTAGCACAGTAGAGTGCTGTCTTCCGAACATTAGAGTGGTGGGTGTAGCACAGTAGAGTGCAGTCTTCAGAACACTTGAGTGGTGGGTGTAGCACAGTAGAGTGCTGTCTTCCAAACACAAGAGTGGTGGGTGTAGCACAGTAGAGTGCTGTCTTCAGAACACTAGAGTGGTGGGTGTAGCACAGTAGAGTGCTGTCTTCCGAACATTAGAGTGGTGGGTGTAGCACAGTAGAGTGCTGTCTTCCAAACACAAGAGTGGTGGGTGTAGCACAGTAGAGTGCAGTCTTCAGAACACTAGAGTGGTGGGTGTAGCACAGTAGAGTGCTGTCTTCCAAACACTAGAGTGGTGGGTGTAGCACAGTAGAGTGCAGTCTTCAGAACACTAGAGTGGTGGGTGTAGCACAGTAGAGTGCTGTCTTCCAAACACTAGAGTGGTGGGTGTAGCACAGTAGAGTGCTGTCTTCAGAACACTAGAGTGGTGGGTGTAGCACAGTAGAGTGCTGTCTTCCAAACACTAGAGTGGTGGGTGTAGCACAGTAGAGTGCTGTCTTCAGAACACTAGAGTGGTGGGTGTAGCACAGTAGAGTGCAGTCTTCCAAACACTAGAGGGGTGGGTAGATGATGCCTAGACCTCTAAACAAGATTTGAGAGAAAACGATTTGTTGTGGACCAAGTTGGAACACCATTATTGTTATAGAGTTGTCGAGACAGCACTGATAAATAGTAAACACCACCACGGCTGAGTCAGCTTATTCATTACCGAAAATACAGCAGCCCGTCTGAAGAGGACATAAGAGGAGGAACGTCAAGAAATAAGTATGGTGAAAATAAAGTGTCCAATCTGTCCACTCAAACAACAAATTTTATGGCCCAAGGCCTAATAGGCAAAGTTCTCGCTTCACAAGCTGAGAGTCCGGGGTTCGATTCAAGGCAAAGGTGGGCGTGTTTCTTTACACCTGTTGCTTATGTTCACCCCTTAGTAAAATGGGTACCTGGGTGATAGTGGTATTGCGACCCCAGAGTGGGCCACAATGTATAAACATGTTTATATGATGTATTATATATATTTCCATTTCCTATAATTTTATATTGCTGATATTTTCGATAATAGCTAAATCGTTAATATCTTGCTTTATATAATTATTTGACTTAGCTATTTTATTAGGTAGGATGTTACATTGTATACTATTGTTCTCAGTGTTCGAGAGTGTTGAGTAGCTGCTTTTCAGTTGGAAAACTACCTCGCTAACAAGCGCTTCGCTTGTTATACTGCTGGCTTTCTGGAGTTGCTGGGCAGCAGCCATGCGAGTCACGTGACTGAGTGGCATTATCACACCTTTGGGAGGCGACTGCCCCCCCTTTATCATTCTCTCTTCCCTGCTGACTCTCGTTGGAGACACACCTCGCTCTTGTCTCTGCTTGTTTCCTCATCATTTTGACTGTTTGGTAGAGTATGTGTTCGGTGGTGAGACGAAACATACTTCTCTGGACTCTGTGTAACTCTGTTCACAGAGAATAGCCTAGACTTAGCGATTTCGACGTTTTTCTGGGTTGTGTGTCCCATTGACACTCTGAGATAACTCAGGTCTCTAGCTATAGCTCTTGACCTAATTCGTTGAGGCATCTGTGCACCGTCACAGTCGGAGATTTTGGTTATGCTGAACCTAGATTCAGTAATAAGTGACTATTATGGAGGATCTGCTGATGGTTCCCAGTTAGGGTCACATTCGCCGCCCAGCTCTCGCCGCAGCAGGTTGTCTGGTGCTGGCCTCTGGTGGTGACAACAGTGAACTTGGATATTTTCACTACAAAATGGCGACGACTTTCAGACGGAGGATAAACACTGTATGTGTTGAGTTGGTAAAAGAGGCTATGTACCCTTAGACTGCAGCTGTTATCTTGCCCACCGTTCTACGAGACGCTTATGGATTAGATCATGAAGAAATACATGGGATTGCGCTTAATGGGAGTACAAGAATCTTCGTGAAGCTGTCGTCCACCGGAGTTTATGAGAGGTTGGTGGAGAAATATGAGGAAGTATGCATGCCTATCAATGCTACCTTGGAAGTGAAACTCAAAGATGTTTCTAAGCACTATACATATGTCAAAGTTCGTAATTTACCATTTGAAGCGGATGAGCAAGACATCCGGCATGTTTTCAAGGACTATGGAATCATCCATTATGCAACGATGGGACGATGGACTTACGGAATCTATGAGGGAATCCCGGAGGGTTCCTTTACCCTCAAGATGACCCTGAGGCGGGCCATACCATCTTTTGTGGTCATGGAAGAGTTTAGAACTCAAGTTTATGTGACCTACGCAGGTCAAAGACGGACATGCAGACTCTGTGGTTCCTATGGACATATTGCTGCAGAGTGTGAGGAGGCAGGGACAGCAATATGGTAAAAGGAATGTGGTGGAGGTTAAGGATGTGGAGCCTACTGTACAGGTTGAGGAAGAGGTAGTGGCGCCCAAAGGCACATGGAGTGACATTGTGAAAGGCCCGGAGGAGATATGTTGTACTTTGCCAACTGTGTCGCAGGACACAGTGGTGATGGAGACATAAGTACAGAGGAGTGATGTAGATTTGGAAATTGATGCCGCATTACCGGAGGTATTGCAGGGATTTTTGGATACTCCCCAGGATGGAGGGGTTTTGGAAGCCAGTGAGGCTGTGGTGAAGTTAATGGGTGATGAGGGGAGGGTGTTGGGTGACGGGGCTGAGTCAAGCTGTTTGGATATACAGGAGGTGCAGGTAACAGTGCACAGGGAGGATAGTGGGTCGAACATGGATATTAGTACCGAATCGCGGAAGCGATCCATGGTAGTGTCAGATGACGAAGTCCTGACGCCTGGCCAAAAGTCAGGCAAGAAGATATGGGTGGAGGCACCACAAAAAGGACTAGGGGGGGGTGCAGGGGGTAGAAAAGGCCAAGGGTGTGCAGGGCAACAGTAAGGTTACTGATGCCCAGAAAAGTACGATGCAGAAAGTGTGTAAGTCAAAAGGAAAACCACCTCTATCTTATTCAAGTGTATCACGTTTAACGTGAATGGCCTGAAGGCCGAGGTAAAGAGGAAATGGGTTGAAGTGACTTTGCGACGGTATGCGGTGGACATAGGCTTCTTACAGGAGCACAATTTCAGGTATGGTAGACATTTGTTGTTGCAAGGGTAGCTCAGGAAGCTTCAAGTGAGGGGTTGCGGTAGTAGTGAGAGAGTCCAGTCCCTTTCAGTTGTTGACTTGAGAGGGGAGGGAAGGATTGTCAGAGTTCATGGGGTATGGGGGGGGTGAGAGTTACTTTCATGGGCGTATATATGCCAGCTGTAAGAATTAAACGGATTAAGGAGGATTTTGTGAGGGATCATTTAGTTTATTTCATGGGAGGTTTAGCTGAGGTTACGATAATTGGGGGCGACTGGAACTGTGTAATCAGGAAGAAGGATGTCGAACCCCGTGAAGCTGGGTGTGTCTTAAGTATTTTGAGGGATGTTTTGGGGAGTGCAGGGGTGGTTGATGTGGTGGGGTGGGTGGGGTGGGTGGGGTGTGGTTCATACCTTTGTCCGGCGGGGGTATGCTGCACGCTTGGACAGAGTTTATGTGTCAGTGGTGGTAACGGTGGGGGAGATTAGGTATGTAGACGTGGGCTTTTCGGATCATAGGGGTGTGTTGGTGGAGGTAGGATGAGAGGGAATTGTGAAATGGTACCCCGGTTATTGGAAACTCAATGCAAAGCTTTTGGGGGGTGAGGAGGGAAGGAACGCTTTTGAAGAATGGTGGGAGAAAGTATGGGACAAAGGGAAGCTGGAGAAAGATGTAATTAAATGGTGGGAGCAATGTGCCAAACCGGGCATTAGGGACTTTTATAAGGCAAGGGGAAGAGAGGAAAAGCAATGGAAATATGGTTTACAGAAGTATTTGGAGGGGCAGCTTGAGCATTGTTATGAGAGAGGAAAGAGCACACAGGTGGAAGAGGTGGGAGTTATAAAGGGGCAGTTGCGAGAGATACAAAACTAGTGTTGGCGTGGGGGTATGGACGATGTCTTGTGGGGCGTCAAGCCTTCGACAACTGTTTTGCGGTCATTTCGGCAGAGAAGGAAGGGTATGACGGTGATGGAGCTGGAGATAGATGAGGACGTGGAAGGGTATGTCCGGGGACAGAAGATGAAATCGACAGAGGCTATGAGTCTATTTTTGGCTCAGAGGTTTAAGCAATACTTGCAAAAGGGTGTGGGTGGAGGAGGGGAGAAGGGAATCATAGTGGAAGGTATACAACAGGTGTTGGGAGACGAGGATAGGACCGGCATGGAAGGGGGTATAAGTGAAGAAGAGGTGTGGATGGCTGTGAAAAGCATGAGTTTGAGAAAAGCGCCGGGTCTGGATGGGATTCCGAACAACTTTTATATGGAGAATTGGTGTGTAATGAGAGAGTGTCTGGTACGGTTAATGAATTGTATGAAAGAGAATGGATGTTTGGGAACAACTCAGCACACGGGGGTTATAGTATTAGTTAAGAAGAGGGACGCTGGAGAAACAATTAGTGATTATAGGGGCTTGTCCATGATGTGCGCTGACTATAAAATATTTGCTAAGGTGCTAGGGAATAGGATGAAAAGGGTGTTAGAGAGGGTGATCGAAGCTGGGCAATATGGTATACCTGGACGGAGTATGAATCAGGGGGATGCAAGGATACGGGACTTCATTGAAAATAGTATGGGGGGAGGTGTTCTGGCTTTAGATTGGAAGGCTGCGTATGATAGCGTTGATAGAGATATGTTGTGGATGATAATGGTTTTGGTGATGAGATAGTTGAATGGGCAAAGTTGTTGTATAAGGATGCGAGTGTGAGGGTGCAAGTCAATGGTTTGGTGGGTAGGGAAGTGCGAATGGAGAAGGGTCTGCGGCAGGGGTGCCCCTTGTCGCAGATCCTTTTTGCGTGCTTGCAGAACCCTCTGTACAGCCTGATTGAGGTGGGGGTAGGGAAGGGAAAAGAGGTTCTGGGGCATGAGTCTGGCATTGTGGGATATGTGGACGACATAACTGTGTTAGTCGGGGGTGAGGAAGGTCTAAGAAATGTGGGCAGGATTCTTGAGATTTTTGGCAGGGCGACGGGTTTAGCCATTAATACTGCTAAGTCTAAGTTGTTGGAGGTGGGTTCATGGGTGGGGGGGTGGCATGGGGAAGAGGTTTGGATGGACTGTAGTAGGGAGGGTAAAGATCTGTGGTGATATTTTTATGGAAGATGTCTGTGAGGCTCGGAGAGTGAATGCTGAGGAGGTTGTGGGGGGGGTCTTTAAGGAGGATGGGAGGGTGGAGGACGGGGGAGTTAACCTTACAGCAAAGGGTGGTAATGATTAATGCATTAGTGTATAGTAAGTTATGGTATGTGGCGGTGGTTTTTCCTGTGTTGAGTGGGGATGTGATAGAATTGGAAAGAAAGGTTTTGAGGTTTGTGTGGGGTTTTGGAAAGCATTGGTTAAAAAGGAAGGTTGTTATGACAATGCGGGGATTGGGGGGTCTGGGGCTTATAAACGTAAGGAGCCATCTTATGGGCATGTATGTAAAGTATTGCTATCTACGGAAAGGGAGGGACCGGGGAAGAAGGGTGGAAAGGGTTATGAATGAATTGAAAAGGTTGTGGAGGGGAAAGGATTTGTTGAAATGTGGTGATATGCTGAGAAGTATTTTGGCAGTGAGAGACCCTCGGAGTGTTACAGCAAGGTCAATGGGGAGGGTTGGGGAGGGTGCAGAAGTGGTGGTAGGGGAGGCAGTGTTCCCAGTATATAACTGGAGGGGAATATGGAGTGGGTTGCGACGTTTGCAGCTGAAGACAAGGGTGAGAGAGGTGGT
Organism: Cherax destructor; assembly: GCA_009830355.1. Taxonomy (NCBI): domain Eukaryota; kingdom Metazoa; phylum Arthropoda; class Malacostraca; order Decapoda; family Parastacidae; genus Cherax; species Cherax destructor. The sequence goes on from WNWK01039819.1 coordinate 7,876, forward strand.
ATATAGGTTCTTGCATGGGGCAGTAGCATCAAGGGCAGTGCTATATAAAATGGGGTTGGCAGTGACGCCATTTTGTGATAGGTGTGGTGGGGAGGATACTGCATACCATGTTATATATTTTTGCGAAAGCTTGGGGAGACTTAGGGAATGGATGGGAGGGGTGACCCGTTTGATGGGGGGGGGGAGAAATAAATTATTTGAGGGTGCTCAGTTTAGATATTGGTGGGGTGCATGAGGATGTAAGGAGAGCACTCATGTATGTGGCAGTTGATTACGTATATGTTTCATGGATTTTGCGGGGGGAACAGGGAGGAGTCCGATTAAAAACTATGGCGGCTTCGATGTATAGAACAAAATGCAGGAACAGGTTTTTGTATGGTGAAGGGTGGGATAGGTTTTTTCCAGAAAGTTACAGAAGTATGACAGTGGGAAGACTTTTAGAAGTGGGAGGAGTGGGAGGGAGAGGAGGGTGAAGCTGAAGGTGACTGGACTCTCGGGAGGGGGGGGGAGTTTTGGGTGTGTGTGAGGGAGTACGTGCTTTCTTATATTGATAGAGAATGGAAGGTTTTGTGTGGGTGTGTGTGTGTGGGGGGGGGGGTTGTGACGGAGAACTTACTTGGATGCCCTGTTGTTTTGGGGCGACAAGTGTTGACCTTTTGAATTTGAAAGTATATGGTTTCAATGTGTATGATACTGATCAAGGACTTCTGACGGGAGGGGGGCTTAACGGGAGTTTTTGGGAAATATAGAGGTGGCTTTCCTATGTTTGTGTAATAACTGTAGAAGGTAAAAATGTCATGTTGGTCAAGACAGTGGAAGGTTAGGTCATGTTATATATGTATGACAGATTTTATATAGGATGATGTTATAATTTGTTTTAGTCACGTGATAAAAGTGACTTAGTGGTTCACTTATGACATGTAATGTACGGTGTCGAGTTTAGACATGTACGTTGTTGTAGATGTGGAGAGAAATTATAACCTGTTATGTAATATTGTTCTAAGGTTGTTTGAATATTCAAAATAAAGGGGGGAGACAGGGGGGGGGTAACAGTAGGGCCTGAAACTTATTTGAGGTGTTTATTTATAAGTGCAGGATAAACAAGCTGAACTTTTTAGTAACATTTAAAGTTTTTGTCTTTCTGTTTTGGTATGGAGAGACAGGAGGACTGGAGTAACCCCGGCACGTTTGGTGTTCTATGTGTTATATTTGTTGCTACACATGTGTGTTGGTATGTATTAGGTATGGAAAAATATAAAAGCTGTACAATATGTAGGGTGATTTGGGTGGGTTGTGGGTGGAGGATTATGAGGGTACAGTGGTATCCCTTGTGTTGTTTAATCTAGGAAGCTACCCTGGAGGAGGTTTAGAGTATAATGTACTGTTTTGTATTAATGAGTGATGTTGAATAAATATGCTTGTTTAGGTCAGGTGTAATGGAGGTGGATTGTAAAGAAATGTGTTGATTTTTTTTTTGTTCAGAAGTGTGGTTCTTGGTATGTATAAAGTAAAGGTTGGCACAATTGCAATTTATGTATAATGTGTTTTTTAATAAAATATAAAAAAAAAAGACTTAGTGATTTCGACGTTTTACTGGGTTGTGTGTCCCATTGACACTTTGAGATAACTCAGGTCTCTAGCTATAGCTCTTGACCTAATTCGTTGAGGCATCTGTGCACGTCACAGTCGGGGATTTTGGTTATGCTGAACCTAGATTCAGTAATAAGTGACTATTATGGAGGATCTGCTGATGGTCCCCAGTTAGGGTCGTTTTTCTATCTCCTTGTTCCTGACGCTGTGTTGCTGCCGCTTGCTATATTGCTGTTCGGCGAATTTGTCATATTACTGTTCAATCAAGCTGTTCTGATTGTCAGTTTGTTAGAGAAGCTAGCTTATGAGAAGACGTTCAGTCGGTCATTGATTGAGTCGAGCCTTAAGAGGCATAACGAGTTTCCTGGAGCACACTCATACACACACATCTACACATTTGTATATATCCTAGTATTATTGTAAATTGCTGACATTGTACCAGATGGTACTTAAGAAAAGAAAATCTTTACAACAGCAATTGAAGATTATAAGACTCTGTGACCACGGGTTCTATCCCCGCCCGTGGTATGGTTTGTTTACAATCGCGTCATTACGATTTCCTGAGTCAATTGAAGATTTCTTGACTACAAATGTTTTTCTTCAGTCCTCTGCCTGAATCCCAGTTTGCACGTGCAAATAGCAACAATGATGCAACGATGAAAACTGTGCGTGTTTAAGGTAAGTGAAGATCAGGTAACATACATGTTTGCCTTCCTATCCCTCGGAACAACCTCCAGGTAGACGACAGGAAAGAGGAAAATTTACCAACTCCTAAGAGAGTTGTTACTGATCAGTAAGACTGTGATGTCTACACTGTAGTGCTGATAACACCAGCACTGTAGTGAGTGCTGATAACACCAGCACTGTAGTGAGTGCTGATAACAGCAACACTGAAGTGAGTGCTGATAATACCAACACTGGAGTGCTGATAACACCAACACTGAAGTGAGTGCTGATAACACCAACACCAGAGTGAGTACTGATAACAACAGCACTGTCGTGAGTGCTGATAACACCAGCACTGTAGTGAGTGCTGATAACACCAGCACTGTAGTGAGTGCTGATAACACCAGCACTGTAGTGAGTCCTGATAACACCAGCACTGTAGTGCGTGCTGATGACACCAACACCGTAGTGAGTGCTGATAACACCAGCACTGTAGTGAGTGCTGATAACACCAACACTGTAGTGAGTGCTGATAACACCAACATTGTAGTGTTGATAACACCAGCACTGTAGTGAGTGCTGATAACACCAACACTGAAGTGTTGATTACACCAGCACTGTAGTGAGGGTTGATAACACCAGCACTGCAGTAAGTGCTGATAACATCAGCACTGTAGTAAGTGCTGATAGCACCAGCACTGTAGTGAGTGCTGATAACACTGTAGTATTTGCTGAAAACATTGTAGTGAGTGCTGATAACACCAGCACTGTGGTGAGTCCTGATAACACTGTAGTGAGTCCTGATAACACTGTAGTGAGTGCTGATAACACCAGCACTGTAGTACGTGCTAATAACACCAGTACTGTAGTGAGTGCTGATAACACCAGCACTGTAGTGAGTGCTGATAACACCAGCACTGTAGTGAGTGCTGATAACACCAGCACTGTAGTGAGTGTTGATAACACTAAGCACTGTAGTACGTGCTAATAACACCAGTACAGTATTGAGTGCTGATAACACCAGTACTGTATTGAGTGCTGATAACACAGCACTGTAGTACGTGATAACACCAGCACTGTAGTACGTGCTGATAACACCAGTACTGTAGTAAGTGCTAAATCATAACACCAGCACTGTAGTGAGTGCTGATAACACCAACACTGTAGTACGTGCTTATAACACCAGTATCGTAGTGAGTGCTGATAACACCAGTTCTCTAGTGAGTGTTGATAACACCAGCACTGTAGTACGGGCTGATAACACCAGCACTGTAGTGAGTACTGATAACACCAGCACTGTAGTGAGGGCTGATAACACCAGCACTGTAATGAGTGCTGATAACACCAGCACTGAATGAGTGCTGATAACACCAGCACTTTAGTGAGTGCTGATAACATCAGGACTGTAGTGAGTGCTGATAACACGAGCACTGTAGTGAGTGCTGATAACACCAGCACTGTGTAAGTGCTGATAACAACAGCACTGTAGTGAGTGCTGATAACACGAGCACTGTAGTGAGTGCTGATAACACCGGCAGTAGACTTACCAGGTCACCAACCACTGATCCTGGTCTGAGATCGGATCTCAGGGGTGATGATCCATGGAACCATCAATAGGTAATGGTCAATTGCTACCTCTGGTAACATCTTCTCTGGTCCCAACTCTAAATACTTAACTATTTCTTCTCTTGCTATTTCTCTATTCGTCTTAGTGTGTTCTGTTTCACAATTTTCTATGATGGATGTATCTTCTTTAGTCTGGCTGCCTGTTCTTGGTCTTCCATTTTCCTTCTCATAATCTAACCATATAATTCTGTTGAGGTATTTGTATTTACATTTTGCATTATCAGGAATCTTTTCGAAATACTTTTCCCTTTCATGCTCACTCTTTATTTTATTTCCTGCCTACCGCAATGTTTATTAGCGCGAAACTAAATTTGTTATGTTTTATTAAAGATTTAAAAGAACTTGACTTGAAAATTCTTTATTTACAAACTAATGATCTATTATCCTCGATCATGTTAATTTCTGATGGTCTCTCACTGACTTGTTCACTTACTGTTCCCCACCAGCAGGCAGATCATGGTTCTCAAGGCACCACTCACCAAAGAAACATGCTTCACCATATTCCTGATATTGGTAATGATCCTCGCGTGCTGCTCGTCTTCCAGGATCTTTCCAGTCAACTTCACAGCAATAGTGATGACACCAACGTCTGGAACGATCACGGTCAGCAGGCTTTCAGAAAACAAATAGTGAGTTGTCTGTTACCTCTCAGCTGGCGAGTAGTATATATAAATGGTCGCAGATGGAACGTAACAGAGCACTGTAGGGACAGAGACGGTAGAAAGAACGTAATAGAGGAACATACAGCAGGTCTACTCGCCTACGCTACGCAGGGTCTTCTCAAACCTAACCCATCACTGCATATTTGTCCTCGATAGGTTTAGCCAAGACAGCTCCTGGAAGCCACTTTATTACACGCTCATTTCTACTTTGTACAGGAAATTCTCCCTGGGAGATGGAGGTGTATATCTCGTGCTTATGTGCTCAGTCACTCGTCTTCTGGAATCCCTATTAAGGTATTAAAGTATTCTTTGACTGAAGGTAAACACGTTAAATGCAGCTTTAATGGCCCTCGTGTGTAGATGGGCTATTTACACTCAATCAATTATTTGTGAATTATCTTCCATTCAAATTCTATTCTCCCGAGTGACTGTGGATAGAAGAGTGAACATTATCAAGTGTTCCCACAATGTAACTATCATATAAAATTGTGTAGCAACACACTGCTGGTGTTCCCACAATGTAACAATCATAAGAATAGTGTAGCAGCATACTGATAGTGTTCCCACAATGTAACTATCATTCAGTATTATTACAAATATTAGGAGACGGATAACAGGTATATCTAGCTACTTCTACTTACACTTTAGGTCACACTACACAGGCATGCACATGCATATATATATACATACACATCTAGGTTTTTCTTCTTTTCTTAATAGCTCTTGTTCTTTTTATTTTCTCTATTGTCCATGGGAAGTGGAAAAAATCTTTCCTCCGTAAGCCATGCGTGTCGTATGAGGAGACTAAAATGCCGGGAGCAATGGGCTAGTAACCCTTCTCCTGTACACATTTACTAAAAAAAGAAGAAAAAACTTTATAAAACTGGGTTGTCTGAATGTGCGTGGATGTAGTGCGGATGATAAGAAAGAGATGATTGCTGATGTTATGAATGAAAAGAAGTTGGATGTCCTGGCCCTAAGCGAAACAAAGCTGAAGGGGGTAGGCGAGTTTCAGTGGGGAGAAATAAATGGGATTAAGTCAGAGTATCTGGAGAGTTAGAGCTAAGGAAGGGGTAGCAATAATGTTGAAGGATTAGTTATGGAAGGAGAAGAGGGAATATAAATGTGTAAATTCAAGGATTATGTGGATTAAAATAAGGGTCGGATGCGAAAAGTGGGTCATAATAAGCGTGTATGCACCTGGAGAAGAGAGGAGTGTAGGAGAGAGAGAGATTTTGGGAGATGTTAAGCGAATGTATAGGAACTTTTGAACCAAGTGAGAGAGTAATTGTGGTAGGGGACCAAATGCTAAAGTAGGAGAAACATGTAGAGAGGGTGTAGTAGGTAAGTTTGGGGTGCCAGGTGTAAATGATAATGGGAGCCCTTTGATTGAACTTTGTATAGAAAGGGGTTTAGTTATAGGTAATACATATTTTAAGAAAAAAGGGATAAATAAGTATACAAGATATGATGTAGGGCGTAATGACAGTAGTTTGTTGGACTATGTATTGGAGATAAAGACGTTGAGTAGACTTCAGGATGTACATTTTTATAGAGGGGGCCCCAGATATATCAGATCACTTTTTAGTTATAGCTACAGTGGGAGTAAAAAGGGAGATGGGATACAAGAAAAATAGAAGCAGTAAGTAAAGAGAGTGAAGGTTTATAAACTAAAGGAGGCAGTTAGGGTAAGATATAAACAACTATTGGAGGATAGATGGGCTAGTGAGAGTGTAGGCAATGGGGTCGAAATGTGGGGTAGTTTAAAAATGTAGCGTTAGAGTGTTCAGCAGAAGTTTGTGGTTACAGGCGAGTGGGTGCGGGAGGGAAGAAGAATTGGGGAATGATAATGAAAAAGAGAGTAGTAAGGGAGAAAAGTTAGCATATGAGAGGTTTTACAAAGTGAAGTGATGAAAGGAGGGAAGAGAATGGAGAGAAAAAGAGAGGTTAAAGAGTGGTGAAGCAATGTAAAAAGAGGCAAATGAGAGAGGGGGTGAGATGTTATCAACAAATTTTGTTGAAAATAAGAAAAAGTTTTGGAGTGAGATTAATAAGTTGAAGCCTAGGGAACAAATGGATTTGACAGTTAAAAATAAAAGAGGAGAGTTATTAAATGGAGGTTAGAGGTATCGGGAAGATGGAGAATATTTTGAGGAGTTGTTAAATGTTGATGAAGATAGGTTGTGATTTCGTGTATAGGGCAAGGATGAATAACATCTTGTAGGAGTGTGGAAGAGCCAGTTGTGAGTGTGGGGGAAGTTCGTGAGGCAGTGGGTAGAATGAAAGGGATAAGGCAGCTGGGATTGATGGGATAAAGATAGAAATGTTAAAAGCAGGTGGGATATAGTTTTGGAGTGGTTAGTGCTATTATTTAATAAATGTATGGAAGAGGGTAAGGTACCTGGGGGATTGGCAGAGAGCGTGTATTGTTCCCTTGTATAAAGGCAAAGGGGACAAAAGAGAGTGAAAAAATTATAGGGAATAAGTCTGTTGAGTGTACCTGGTAAAGTGTATGGTAGAGTTATTATTGAAAGAATTAAGAATAAGACAGAAAGCAGGATAGCAGATGAAAAAGGGGGGCTTTAGGAAAGGTAGGGTGTGTAGACCAAGTGTTTACAGTAAACATATAGGTGAACAGTATTTGGATAAGGGTAAAGAGGTTTTTGTGCATTTATGGTTTTGGGAAGAGGCGTATGATAGGGTGGATAGGGGCATGTGGCAGATGTTGCAGGTGTATGGAATAGGAGGTAGGTTACTGAAAGCAGTGAAGAGTTTTTATGAGGATAGTGAGGCTCGTTAGAGTGTGTGGGGAGGGAGAGGGGCTATTTCCCAGTAAAAGTGGGCCTTAGACAAGGATGTGTGATGTCACCGTGGTTGTTCAATATATTTATAGATGGGGTTGTAAGAGAAGTGAATCGAGGGTCTTGGCAAGAGGTGTGGGGTTAAAAGATAAAGAATCAAATACAAAGGGGGAGTTGTCACAGTTGCTTTTGCTGATGACACTGTGTTTTTGGGAGATTCTGAAGAGAAGTTGAGAGGTTGGTGGATGAATTTGGTAGGGTGTGTAAAAAAAAGAAAATTGAAAGTGAATATAGGAAAGAGTAAGGTGATGAGGATAACAAAAGATTAGGTGACGAAAGATTGGATATCAGATTGGAGAGAGGGGTATGGAGGAGGTGAATTATTCAGATATTTGGAGTGGACATGTCAGCAGATGGGTCTATGAAGGATGAGGTGAATCATAAATTGATGAGGGAAAAGGGTGGTGGGCACTTCAGTCTGTGGAGACAAAGAACTTTGTCCATGGAAGTAAAGAAGGGAATGTATGAGGATAGTTATACCAACACTCTTATATGGGTGTGAAGCATGGGTGATGAATGTTGCAAGAGGGAAGGCTGGAGGCAGTGGAGATGTCATGTCTGAGGTCAATGTGTGGTGTGAATATAATGCAGAGAATTCGGAGTTTGGAAATTAGGAGGAGGTGCAGGATTACCAAAACTATTATCCAGAGAGCTGAGGAGGGGTTGAGGTGGTTCGGCATGTAGAGAAATGGAACGAGACAGAATAACTTCGAGAGTGTATAAATCTGTAGTGGAGGGAAGGCGGGGTAGGGTCGGCCTAGGAAAGGTTGGAGGAGGGGAAAGGAAGTTTTTGTGCGAGGGGGTTGGACTTCCAGCAAGCATGTGGCGATTTGATAGGGGGGAATGGAGACAAATGGTTTTTAATACTTGACGTGCTGTTGGGTGTGAGAGAAGTAACATTTATGAAGGGATTCAGGAAAACCGGCAGGCCGGACTTGAGTCCTGGAGATGGGAAGTACAGTGTCTGCACTCTGAAGGAGGGTGTTAATGTTGCAGTTATATAACTGTAGTGTAAAGCACCCCTCTGGCAAGACAGTGATGGAGTGAATGATGATGAAAGTTTTTCTTTTCGGCCACCCTTTTGGTGGGAATCCCGATTGTTAATAAAAAATAAAAATTAGGAGACATTTCAATATCACTCAGTGCTGATAACACCAGCACGTAGTGAGTGCTGATAACACCAGCACTGTAGTGAGTGCTGATAACACCAGCACTGAAGTGAGACTATAACACCAGTACGAGTGAGGGCTGATAACACCAGCACTGAATGAGTGCGATAACACCAGCACTGAAAGAGTGCTTTTATAACACCAGCACTGTAGTGAGTGCTGATAACATCAGGACTCAGGAGCGCTGATAACACCAGCACTGTAGTGAGTGCTGATAACATCAGGACTGTAGTGAACGCTGATAACACCAGCACTGTAGTGAGTGCTGATAACATAAGCACTGAGTGAGTGCTGATAACACCGACTGTAGTGAGTGCTGATAACACCACACTGTAGTGAGTGCTGATAACACTAACTCTGTAGTGAGTGCTGATAACACCAACACTGTAATGAGTGCGATAACACCAGCACTGTAGTGAGTGCTGATAACACCAGCACTGTAGTGAGTGCCGATAACACCAACACTGTAGTGAGTGCTGATAACACTAACCCTGTATATGCTGATAACACCAACACTGTAATGAGTGCTGATAACACCAGCACTGTAGTGAGTGCTGATAACACCAACCTATAGTGAGTGCTGATAAACACCAGCACTGTGTGAGTGCTGATAACACTAACCCTGTAGTGAGTGCTGATAACACCAACACTGTAATGAGTGCTGATAACACCAGCACTGTAGTGAGTGCTGATAACACCAACACTATAGTGAGTGCTATACCAGCACTGTAGTGAGTCTGATAACACTAACCCTGTAGTGAGTGCTGATAACACCAACACTGTAATGAGTGCTGATAACACCAGCCTGTAGTGAGTGCT
>WNWK01039820.1:0-17267 GCA_009830355.1 Cherax destructor
GGCGACCGGAAGCTGCGGCGGGTTTTGACCTAAAAAAGGAAAAATTTTTGTCGCCCAAATCCGATCTCATCAATTTTCCCGGGTCCCCGGGGAAATCGGATAAGAACTCGGGTTCCACCGCATTTAGTGATAATCATAAAATACATTACAGAGAAGGGGCACAGCTTCTTAATCTGCTAAAAGACAAACGAAAGGAACAATCGCAAAAAAAATATCGAACAAAAAAAGGGACTCATAAAAGGACGTTCTACAATCAAGACAGCTTTTTCCCGGGTGTGAATTAAGGGTCTGATACAAATCCCCGGGGTAAACGCCCAGACATTAGATTTAAAACCAACTGCGCAGTTGGGAATACATACATGATCTAGGCGTTTTATCTTTCCCCCCCGGTCACACGCGGGCAATCACCCCAAAACCCCCGAAAAGTAATGTTCAGTCCCTTAAATGACTGACTTTGTATGGGTATACGCTCCTCTGGGGAAATTAATTTTTAAAATTTAAAAACCTTCTTTTTTGACCCCAAGGGAGGGGAAAGGATAACCCCCTCTATAACGACGTCGGGGAGGGTTTCCCGAAGTCGTGGAGTCACCAATAAGCAAAAGTTGCTTAATTACAGTTCATTAATCTTAGAAATTTAACCTCTAACATAAATATGGATACCGGGAAATTATATATGTATTTTTCTGTACATTAAAAAAGGGTCCCCCGACGACTCATTTTAAAGGGGAACTCAATTAAAGGAGAGACATTTGTAGTTTACTAAAAATGAGGACGGCCATAATTTACCCAACCAGATTCTGAGGGGGGCTGGTCATACCATCAGAACCACGCCAAACTGTTAAATTTATTTTAAAATTTTAAGACAATCCATCACATTCGATAAGAGCCCAGTTTAAGGCTATGGACAAAGGCCTCCAGATAAACGAATAAGCAGCCACTATTATTATATAATGAACATTTATCATATTTTATGTTTCCCATACCGGCAAATCACCTAGGATAGAATTTTATGATTGCAGCCCTACAATGTTCCACCCAAGCTGAGTGGAAGAAAAGAAATGACTTTAGCTTCCGGGCAATATGAAATTATTACAGACTCTGTGGCTGAAAATTTCCCCGAAAATTTCATTGGTCAGTCCATATCGAACATTTGGGTTCTGATTTCCTAATATCTAAAAGGGGATGCCAGTCTGTCCCCATAAGCTGCACAACTGGAATCAATTCTATAAAAATCACTGATAAAAGTTGCTGAGAATTCTTTATAAAAATGCTATTAACAGAATTTTTTAAAACTATTTGTATGTTATATCTTTCAAGAGCATTTGGCGGGAAAAATAAATTCTCTTTTTATGGTAGAACCAATATACATTTTTGATCTGGGTGTTACCCTGGGGGAAATCCTATGATAATTTTTTAGCTGCCAGCAACCCCTGATTTCACAAAATCTCGGGGAAAGCAGTTTTACCAATATCAAATATTTTCCTAATTTCTTTATCAAAAAAAATTCGGGGCCCACATTCTCTGAAACTCTCAGAAATATGGTGAAAAAGATTTTCCCTTTTTTACTCTGGTCTCAAGGTTGGAACAATAGTGGATATATGAGCACATTAGTGGCCTTCCTTTTACGTATCTGTAAACTTGTACTTTTCTATCAGCATGGTGTATCACATCTAAAAGGGGAGTTTAGTTTCCACTTTTTCTCCACAGTAAATTTTAAAAAGGCGGGACCAAAGCATTAAAAACCCGGAAAAAAAAAATTCCAGGGCGATTTTAAATTCCCCCAAACAAATAACATATCTGAACCATCAAATTTTAAAAAAGGATGTCTTTCAACAGCCTAGTCTCAAAAAACTCCAAAACAGATTGTCAATAGAGGAGACAATGGATTTCCCATAGCCTTTCCCCTTTTGAGCCCAGTTTTTCCCCTTAACTCAAACTTGCAATTAATAACACAACTTAATCAGCTCAAAATGGTATTCTTATAAAAAGGCGGGGAAAAATAATCAAAATTCTTCATCCAAAAAATAGAAATCAAACGGGAACTCGGGTGAACAACGCCGTACATCAAAAATTTTAGTGTAAAAATTACTGGACATGGTTAAAATTTTTTAATTTCGCATTGAGATCAACATTTTTTTAGGGGCTTCAGAATTGTTCCAACATAGGAGTTAATATTTTTTAAAACCATTTTTACAAGGCATATGTCGCCATCCTACTTTTAATGTTTGGGGTCCCATGGTTCGACCCGTCTGCCTCAGAATCTTGTGGGATAAACTATGGGGCGTTTTTTTCTTGGGTAAACTAAGATGTCTTAGACGTGGGCCGTCTTCCCTTTTTATAAACTACAGATGTCTTCCCCTTTAAATGGGTTTCCTTTAAAGAGTGGCGGGGGACCCGTTTTCTAATGCCGAAAAATACATAGATAATTGCCAGATATATATTTACAATGTTAAACCTTTTTATCAAATTGACCGAATTTTCATAACTGTCATGTCAAATTTAGGTTCGTCGGGCTACCACTACAGTATCAGTGCTTGTGGGCTGGCTGTCTTATAATGCTTTACAAATATTCAATGTTTCAGGGACGAGGCGCTGGGACGGTTGGGCCTGGGCACTAATTCTTCGCCTGGGCACTGGGATTTTTGGATGCCTGTGGCACTGGGTACTGGTTGGGATGCCGGGGACTGGGAATTTGAGTGTGGCACTGGGTACGGTTGGATGCCGGGGCACAGGTACGGGGTTGGATGGGGCCGGGGGACTTATCCTCTACTGCTTTCTTTTCCCCCATTAGAAAAACACTTCCTCTGAAAGTGTTTGTTTAATACATCCTCTTTTTTGAAACTTGCAAACTCCTGATGATTGTTGATTCAACACGAAAAGGGCCCAAAGCTATCATTTAATCCACCCCTTGTTTTTTGCATGCCATGTGTGTTGGATATACCTATGTGTAGTGTGATATACCCATGTATATTGATATACTAATGTGTATTGATATACACATATTGTTTTTCCATCCACGTATTGTGATATATTCAGTGTTTGATATACCCATTTTATTGCATAACATTCCCATTAGTTGTGAAGGGCATACCCATTTGTGGTGTGTGATGTATCCATTTGTGGTGTTAAGTACTATGGGGTGTGGTGCACTATGGGGGGTGTGGGGCACCATGTAGGTGGTGCACCGGAGTGTGTGGGCACCCTGAGGGTGTGGTGCACTCGGAGGGGGGTATCATGGAGGGGTGTGGTGTACCAGTGAGGGTTTTTGTTTTACCATGTGAGGGGGGATGCCATGTAGGTTTTTGATTTCCATGTGAGGGGTAAAGTTCATTGGTGTGGGTTACCATGTGAGGTTTTGATGTACCATGTGGGTATGTAATGCCATGTGAGATTTTGGCCCCGTGAGGTGTGGGGACCCATGTGAGGTGTGCTAAAAGGGGGTTTTTGTGCCATGTGAGGTGTGTGATGACCATGTGAGGTTTTTTTATCCCATGTGAGGTGTGTGATGTATTATGGGGTTTGTGATCTCATGTGAGGGTGTAATGTACTTGTGAGGGTGTACACTTGTAGGTGTGTGATGTACTCATGTGAGTTTTTATACTCATGGAGGTTTGTTTTGTCCATGTGAGGTGTGTGATGCTCAGGGAGGTTTGTGATGTATATGGGGTGTGATGTACCAGGGAGGTTTGTGTTTCCCCAGGGAGGTGGGGAACTTGTGAGGTTTGTGATGTACTCATGGGGTGTGATGTTCATGTGAGGTGTGGGTGTATATGGGGGTTTGATGTGGTAAGGGTTTATTTCTTGTTAATGTAAGTTAGACTGTTTTTACATATGTATTTGAAGAAAAATTATTTATGATTTGTAAAAAGAGGATATAATTTTATTTGTTTTACTGTGAGTTTTTTCTAGTTATTGAGGCAACCACTTTGGTGTAGTACATATGTTTGATCATTTTTTTAGTATTTTACAGGTGACATTTGCATCAATCCCAGAAATCTTACCGTAAAAAACTATATTATATCTTTGTAGGGTTGGGCCGTGGGGTAAGGCGCTGGTTCGGTCATATGGGGGGAGATAAAAAAGGTTCAGTCCTTCTAGTGCATTTTTATTGATCAAAAAAATATATATATATATATATATATATATATATATATATATATATATATATATATATATATATATATATATATCAATAAAAACACTGCGACTCAAGGGTCGATCCCATGCTGTTTTTCCCCCTTAATGGTGAGCGAATAAAATGACGCTCTAGTCCTCAGGACCACACAATCCCCAAAATTACCCCCCAGCCAAGCTAAGTGTTTTTCCCATCCGAGAAATCGGGGGGGTGGATGCCTCTGAGCTTATTTCATTCTATGCCCTGTTTAGTAAACTTGCCAAACGAAAGTATTTTATATTTGTCCCCCGAACGAGCGGTATTGATCAATAAAACACCCCTTTTGCTTTCCAAAAGGACCAAAAAAGCAGGGTTATCTCTAGTCGCAGTGCTGTCATATATATATATATATATATATATATATATATATATATATATATATATATATATATATAAAATATATATATATATATATATATTTTTGTGTGTGTGTGTGTGTGTGTGTGTGTGTGTGTGTGTGTGTGTGTGTGTGTGTGTACTCATATGTGGTTTAGGGGTCGAGATTCATCCCTGGCCCCCCCCTCTTCGCTGTTCACTGGTCTCTGCCTCCTGCTCCATGAGCTTTATCATACCTTGTCTTAAAACTATGTATGGTTCCTGCCCCCACTATATTTTTCTAGACTTTTCCCACTTCCTGACTACTCGGGCAAGAAATGCTTCCCATCCCTTTGACTCATCTGGTCTTCAGTTTTCAGTTTTTCCCTTTTTTTGTTTTCCCTTTTGGAACATTCGCCCCTTCTACCTTTGATTCCCCGCAGTTTTTTTGGGAAACCCCTCCCTTCTTTCCTCCAGTGTTTTTTAGTCCTTTTTCCCCCAACCCTTTTCTTCAGGACAGCCCCTTGGGAACTACCTTGTCGAAAACCCTTTTGCCTTTCTCTAGTTTCTTTGTGTTTTTATCACCTAATTGTACCCCATTTGGGTTGCGGGGGGCGAGACTCAGCTCCTGGCCCCCCTTTTTCCCGTCTGCTACTGGGTCTCTGCTCCCTGCTCCAGGCTTTATCATCCTGTCTTAAACTATGATGGTTCCTGCCCCACTATTCATTCTCTAGTCCTTTCCCATTTTACTCCTGTGGCTGAAGAATTTTTCCACATCCTTTGACTCATCTGAGTCTTCAGCTTCCAGTTGTGCCCCCTTGTTTCTGTTTTCCCCTCTTGAAACAACCTGTCACTATCTACCTTGTAAATTTCCCCCGCAGTTTTTTTGTATGTCGTTATATGTCTCCTCTGCCCCTTTTTTTTCCTCCAGTGTTGTTAGTCCACCCTCAGCCTTTCTTAAAAGACAGACCCCTGGTTGGAACTAACCCTTTTAAAACCCTTTTGCATTTTCCCATTTTCTGACGTGCCGGGTTTGGGCCAGACGGGGCGATCTCAGATGGGCCGGGGTATGGTTTGTGTTTTGAAGATTCCTTGTTGGGTAAGGAACGCTAATTTTGTTTGCCAGTGCCCTTCTGCCGCGGTTTCGGTTGATGGGGCTTCCGGAGACGTGCGGTTTATACTCCCCCCAAAAGGTCTTTTCCTTTTGAGGTTTTCCCTTTTGTCCACCTAGCCTGTACTCTGTCAGCGGTCTTCTTTGCCCTTCTCCGATCTTCAGATTTTGCATTTGGGGGGGTTAAATTGAGAAGCCAGTTGCAACCAGATGTCGCGCCCAGGTCACTTTGAAGTCCTGTTTGGGGCTTCACCCGAGGGATTCTCCCAAATTTACATCATCTGCGAAAATTTTTACTATCCCATGTCTTTCATTCACAAAAGCAAGAATAGCACTGGTCCTGGGACTGCCCCCTGCGGTACACCGCTGCACAGGCCCCATTGGATCCTCATCCCCACCATGCCCCGTTTTGCCCCCCTGTGGGACCCCTGATCCATTCCAGTCCCCTTCCTGTTATACACGCTTGGTCTTCCATCTTTTTACTAATCCTGGGGAATTGGTCAAAGGCCTTCCTGCAGCCCAAGAAAATGCAGTCAACCCACCCTTCTCTTTTCCCTAACCTTTCTTTATCAAGAACCCCCGAGGGTTTTTTAAAAGGATTTGCCTTCCTGAAACCGTGCTGTCTGGCGTTGATTAACCTTTTCTCCAGATGCTCCACCATTTTTTTTTGATGATTTTCTCCAAGACTTTGCACACTATACATGTAAGGACACCGGTCTGGTTATGCCTCTTTTCTTTTCCTTTTTTAAAAATGAGGTACGTGGGCCTTTTCCATTCTCAGGGAGCGCCCAGTTTCAAGGGATTTTGGGAAAAATTTTAAGTGGCACCCAGAACCTGCCTTCCCCCAAGGACCCATGGTGGGAAATTTTCCGGACCCATTCCTTTTGGGGATCAAGGTCACTGAGTAACTGTTTTACCTCCCCAGATGTGTTCCCTCCAGCACTCGATAACCCTTGTTGGGGATGCACCCCCTCCCTACCCAACTGCCCCCCTTCCTCCATTGGGGTTTCCAAGAGTTGAGCCCCCCCATACCTCTTGACTTTTCTTGTGAGTTCCCCCTCTTCCCCCCAGCCTTATCACCTGATCCTTTACTTTTTCTTCCTTCTGATGGGCTGTACATCGTTTGGGGCAGACTTGATTTTATGCTATGTCGTTTTCGATTTTCTGGGCCTCCCTGCCTGTAATCTCGTTTTAGCCTTCGACTAATCTCCCTTTTTGCTTTGGGGTTTTTTGTTCTGTACCTTTTTTATTTCTCACTCTGAGTCTTTGCCTCCCTACATTTTGGGAAAACCCGGGGGTCTTTTTTTGTCTTCCCCTTTTTTTTTTCCTTTGGGTATAAAAGTTCCTCTGCCTCCTTTCACTTTGTCGCTACGTATTCCATCATTTCATTTACTGCTGTCCTTCCATTTCCTTTCCCCAGAATCTCCTGCAGGAAATTTCTCCTTGATCCCCTTTAGTCTGTAGCTCTACTATGTCTCAAGCTCAACCAAATTTACTTTTTTTGTGTGTGTGTGTGTGTGTGTGTGTGTGTGTGTGTGTGTGTGTGTGTGTGTGTGTGTGTGTGTATGTATTTCAAAAGGTTCAAAAAATGGAACTAGTTTAGCAGCGTGAATTTTTTAACAGCAAATATTTATATGTGTGCCATAAAATTTGGCATTTACAGTGAAAAAAGATAAAACCTTTGTAGGGAGACGTGTAAGTATGTACATTTTAAAGAAGTGTAACTTGTAGTTTAGCATGGATATACGGTTGTAGGGTAGCATATGTATTACAAAAGGGAGCACGGTGTTATACAATGTAGACTTTTAAATACCGTGTTAGTTTTGACCTATATATACTTGCAGGCAGTATGTGTTTTACACTTGTACCAGTTTGTTTTTTTATACACTTGTAAACTTTATGTATATTGACACCCCCCCTTTAAAAAAGGGGGCAATACTCCCACACAAGCAAGCTGAGGCACCCACTGCTCTTTTTTAAGGCTTCAAGTCTTCCGTCAGAGGGCACAAAAAACAATGGATTTCATTAACATCAACTCCAGCAGACTGAACACTTGAAGTCCTGTGTTACCAAATTTGATGATGCAAAAATGTAATAAACTGCTGAAACCACCAAGCTTTTAACTACCCAAAATTCTCAAGCTTATTTTTAAAATATTACCCAAAAGGGTGTGTACATAACCGGGGGTGCCATTATTTATCAACATTTGAAAGATTATAATAATGATATCCAACTTTTTTTGTACACGTTTGGACCTTTCAGATAACAATGGTTTTCTTAAAATTCGTTGTATAAAAGTTGCTTGTAATTGTGTAAACGATGTCATCATCAGTCGTCCTGTTTGTATGCAGGATGTCTGCATACGATCGTTGGAAACTTTTAGTGGGCTTTCTTGTCATGGAGTTTGAGCTGATGAAGGGTTTTTGATCCAGGGATGAAGCTATTGAATCAATCTGTTTAAAAAAATAATAATAATAATAATAATAATAATAATAATAATAATGGGATTAAAAGGTGTTTTTTTCAAAAATAAACCATTTAAAAAATGAAAAGGGGGAAAGGGTTTTTTTTCACTGATTGTCCCACAGATCCCTTAAAATGCTCTGTATAATAGGCAAACCCGTGAATCCTCAGGGAAGGAAACTGTACTGGGGAAAGGGAGTCTGTGTAGATGCAGGGGAGTGTTCGTCCCTGAGATGGGTAGAATAAGCAATATTTCAAAACTCTGGGCTCCATTTCTTAACACTGAAACTTTATGTTAACTTTAAATTTTCTGCTAAAAAAAATTACTTTTTGGGCAGAAATCAACCCAGATCTATAAATTTTTGTTAGGTCATTGTCAAAAAAAAACCTTTTCTTTTCATCACCTGTAAAATAAAAGTTCAAATTTTTTCCCGAAGGTTCTTTAAGAAGAAATATCAACGATGTGTTCGTAGGGGGAAGATGATGAAAACTGCAACCATAATACAACAGGATCATCGTATGCTTACCAAAAATTTTTGTAATGCACAAATGCTAAAACTTAATGGATGGCCCAACGTAGGAAAAAACAA
This sequence comes from Cherax destructor, assembly GCA_009830355.1. NCBI lineage: Eukaryota > Metazoa > Arthropoda > Malacostraca > Decapoda > Parastacidae > Cherax > Cherax destructor. The sequence continues at coordinate 8,654 of WNWK01039820.1, forward strand.
CCTGACATCACGCTTTTTACAGATGTACTGATTCTTCTTTTGTTTCCCATTGCAAAATTTTCGTTCTCTGTTTTTAAATGCAACAGCCACGCTTCCAAAGAAAACAAAAATTCCAAAAAAAGAATCGGGGGGAAATCTCCACCCCAAATACAAGAGAGTTGGCCCGCCCACCAGCCGCCCACACGCCCCAAGAAGAGGAGAGGGTGCCGTATGAGGCTGGGGGGGACGTATCGATGACCTCAGCTAGGACGAAAAGTGAGAGTCGAAAGTCGTGGTGAATCCTGGGGGCTCGTTTGTTGATCATTTCGCTACCAGCCGCACAGGTTTCAACCGGTTCTGTGGCAAGACATAAGGGGCCCCCATAAATTACTGCTTTCTTCTCTCTACAAGGGTATTACAGGGTTAGAATAAGTCACTGTCACAAGGGTTTTGGGGTTTGAATGTCGGGGGAATTATGAGACTCCTGTAAGGGGTTCACCAACCACATACAAATAATCTCAACGGAAGGTGACCGCCAAAAATTTACCCAGTTCCCCCCGAGGCGTGTGGGAAAAAACTTAAGTCCCCCTTGCAAAAAACGACTCTTGATAAAAAAAGTTTTTTTACTCTGTCATCAATATTAAATACCCAAGGGAAAAATTTCCGGGCCTCATTTTCGGATCCGGGGCCCAGGATTAATTTTTTTTTGTTCTGGGTGATTTGCAGTTTATCTTTTTTTTTTATAAAGGGGGTAATAAGAGAAGCATAGTCCATAGACATTGTAAAAGGGCTAGACAGGGGGTTCCGGACCCCCCAGTGGGGAAAACACTGGCTTGCAGGGGGCCAGTCTGGCTTTCCCCCTTTTTACTCCCTGCCCATCAATTCTCCTGCCCATTTTTAAAGGGGGGGTTCCCAGTTTTTAACTGAGGAAACTGGGTATCCCAAAAAAAATTTCCCCTAGGCGGGGGAAAAGCCCTAGGCATACCTGGGCATATTATTGGCCATTTTGTAATATCTTTTTTAAAATTAAAATTAAAAAACCTTGTATTACATGAAAAAAAAATTTAAATTTTTTGGTTCCCCCGGGACTTTAAAAATTATTTCCCCTTCTCAGTTTATTTTTCCCCCCCAAAAAGGTTGGTTTTTTTTTCCCCGGGGTTTTAAAATTTAGTTTTTTCCCCCTTTTAACCATTTCCCGGGACCCAACCCATTTTAAAAATTAGCTATATCTTGTGGGTCTTTACCTGACACTAACAGAGCATTCATCCCATACAGTAGGAGTTTGCATTTGACACTGATGGGCATGTAAAAATAGCACAAAAAAAGGGGCCCAGAATACTCCCGGGAAAACCCCCAAAAATGAAACCAGTGGTTCTATTTGTTTTGTTGTTTTTACAATTTTTTTCCTGTTGCTAAATGGGATTAAAACCAGTCTGGGGAAACCTATCCCGATAGTTTGAAGTTTTTTAATATATTGTGGTTGACAGTATCGGGGTTTTTTTGAAGAAAAAAGTTATTTTTCCCCAGGGGGTTTCCCCCTATGACATTTAATTTCTCTGTAATCCATCAGATTAATTAAGGTGTGGGTTTGACAAGGCTCCTAAAGCCTTTTTTGGAATTATGAAGAATGTTTTTCACAAAATCCCAACTATTGACAGTAACCGCCCCTCTAAAATTTTTGGGGTATTACACTGAGTATACTAATAAATTTTTTGCTGACATCAGACCTAAATTTTTCTTGGTGGGGGTAACCTGGCCTCCTTTAACTCCTCTGGCACTGTATTAGTGGTGATGGACAAAATTTTTTGTGAGCAATGGGGGGGCCAGTTTACACCATCCCAAAAGGGAAATTGGGCGGATTTTCGGGCCGGTGCCCCTTTTTTTTGGGGCCCCGCCTAGTTCTTTTTCCGAAGTCATGAGATACACTTACTAGTTGAAAATTTTGGGGTTACTCCTTTATTGGGATAATTTTGTTTTTAAAATTATCAGAGTCTGTGTGAAATATTTGTCAGCTGGTAGCTTACTAATTTGATTTCGACAGTTTGTAGTATGAATTAAAAAAAATTTGCCACTTTAGTTGTTTCGTGGTATGTTATTGACATTTAGTAAATATGTTAGATCTATCTACGGGGGTTTTTTGGTTTTTACGTACTATAATAGTTGTGGAATTTTATGGAAAAGAACTGATTAGAAAGGGGGATAAAGGTACACTACCAACACGATAAGACCATCCAAAAATTTTTTATTGAAACTGGGGATCGTTGACACCCCCAATTCCCGACAATTTTCTTTTTAACTGGCCAGTATCGTTTGTCTAAATAGAAAAATTACTTAACTGTTTTGGGGGGAGGAGGGGTTCCCCTTTTTTTTCCCCTTTTTTCCTCCCCTGATCTCGATGTCCTGTAATGGTTACGGTTCTTTTCTTTCGGGGCGATGGTATCAATTTGGTTTTTCCCGATTAAGGGGGGTTTTTGGGGGAAAACCCCCACGATCCTGGACAAGGGGAAACGTGAATGAAAGGGTCGTTAGGAGAAATGCAGAATATCACCAGGGCATTTTTGATATTTTAAAAACACCAAATTTTTTTCCCCTTTAGTTTACAAGGCGACTTAATGCCCCCCCAAATTACCTTTACTCGTTAGTATCGATCCATTAATAAATTTCGAAGTCAATGAGTTGAGATGGAAATGATGACTTTGTTCATTTTCATCATGGCGGATCGCGTGGCGTCCCAAATTCTTTCCCCTTCTACCATTCTATTATAATGGTTTCCTGGACTTGATGCCCCACTAATTCACTGAGATTTATCCCGTCACTTCATATTGAAGCGCCACCTAGTATCAAGGTTTTCGACCGAATCGAGTTGATTATTAACCACCGCCTACGCCATTGAATCCACATCTAGGACCACTAAACAAAGACTCGTTATTTAACAAATTACCACCCTATTATAGCGGTTTCCTGGACTTAATGTCCCACATTATACACTGAGAACAGTAACAACACTTCATATTGTGAAGTGAGGCCACTAATCACGTTTTGGCCATCATAAACGCCACGTTCCTGACTTCATTATAACCAGAACTCTCCCATTGGATCACCCCATGCCACTCTCTCCCCGCTTCCTGACCCAAGCCAAAAACACCCACGCTTCCTGACCCAAGCCATCAGTGTTTTCATGCAGTTGTATATATTACGTATGTTCTTGTCATCAAATTACTGTTAAGCTGTATTGTTATATGTGTTTTAAATCTTTATGTGTTATGTATGATTCATGTTTTTAAATAAAATATAAAAAAAAAAACCCCAAAGGGGAATAAATTTATTAATGGTACGCAAGCTTTCTTGACCACGACACAACACGTTGACATTCCTGACAACACCTTGAGCGTCTGGGTACAATGTTACTACTTGCCCAGAGGCCACAATGTTCGATGTTGCTCAGTATCACTTAACACAATGTCACTTGGTTGAATATTCTGTCAATTCGCCGCTTCTGAAGCACTGTAAAAGTGTTCACGTAGTGTAAGAAGATACTTTTTACGCCACACATTGGACCAGTGATTAATTACTTTATTTAACATCTTAAGTTTATCACTTAACACTGTCACGTTATTGTAATCCTCATCAATTTCCTCAGGATTATCTCTATAGATAGGTGCAGCTTCCAGTTTCCGCACCACATATTAAGTGGAAGGAGCCAGTATGCCTGCGTTGGGAGTATCAATCATGTTCGAGAGAGGACGATTATTTATCCAATTCTCTGCCTCCACCAATACTGCACGGAATTCCTCCAAATTAATTTGTTTCCGTGTAGTACTTTACAGAGACACCTCTTCACTGTACCTATTAGTCTTCAGTACAACCCCCCATGCCAAGGGGCCATGGGAGTAATAAACTTTCAGCCACACCCTCACTGATCTAGCAGAGATTGTACATCATTACTCTCATTTAATTTCTTCAAATGTTGTGCCCCCGCTACAAAGTTAGTGGCGTTATCCGAAATCATTAACTTCGGACCGGATCTCCTAGCTGCAAATTTCCGAAACAGCTGTATGAACTGTTCTGCAGACAAGTCCTGTGCCACTTCTAAGTGTACTGCCCTTGTAGCGGTACAAGTAAATAAACATACATACACTTTCAAGGAACACCATCCACAGTACTGTTAGAATAATTGGACTACTATAGTCCACACCTGTTACATCAAATGGCTTTACCAACTGCACTCGTTCCTTGGGCAATAGTGGAGGTCCTGGGTACATATAGGTTCTGGCATCCACACGGACCATTACACATGTCTTGACCCTCTTCACTTTGCCGTCCTTGAGGAATCCAGAAAGTTTCCCTAATATAATTTAAGGTATCTTTTACTCCACCATGCATTACATTTTTATGGGCATTTAAAACAATTAAAGTTGTCAGATGATGAGTTTTGGGCAGCAGGATAGGGTGCTTAGCATATTTACCCAATTCAGCATTTTGCAACCTACCTCTGCACCTGATTACATCATCCTCCAAGTACAGCCCAATTTCTCTATTATTGAACCCTTCACAATTTTTCCTTCCATTATTAATTTAATCTCCTCTTCGTAGATTTCTCCTTGTACCTTCTGTAGCCAGTATTTCAGAGGATGTTGGAAATCATACGGGATATTCATCTTGTTTATAAAGTTAAACACCAACCTCGTGACATTAATCAGTTTGGGTAAAGATGAATTTCTATTTATATCAATGGCTAAGGAGGGACCAATGACTGGAGCGGTGCTCACAGTAATTTCAACAGGAGCAATATGCGCCTTTTGCACAGGCCAATTAACTTTATCCACCAGCCAACTGGGTCCTTTAAACTATGATAAAGTATTCACAAATTTTTTATAAGTCAACCCACAAGACAAGAAGTCAGCGGATTCTCTTCACCGGGTATGTGATTAAAGGTTAACTTATGCTGGCCCAGACTATTATATTTCTCTTGCATCTGGTTAATTTCCGTGACTCTGTTCTGCACGTCGCAATCTTACTATTCCCATTACGAATTCACTGTAAGGATATCTCATTATCAGACCAAATTATGGTGTCACTAATATTTATCTCCGGCAATTTACTCCATATATAATCAGCTAATTTGACACCCACATAAATGGCTGTTAATTCCAACTGAGGTAAGGAACGTAATTTAATTGGAGCCACTTTAGCCTTAGACATGACAAGAGAAATATCTTTATTACAATGAAGATAAGCGACTGCTTCGTACGCCAATTTAGAAGCATCGCAAAAAATGTGGAGTATATTAGTCCCTTCTTGACTGGCCACCTGGCGAGGGAACTCCAACATTGGAATCTTCTCATAATCACCAATTAATTCTTCCCACCTGTTAACGAATTCCTCAGGTAGGGTTTCATCCCAAGCACATTTTTGCTACCATGCTTCTTGTATTAATAACTTCCCTCTTATTGTAAGGGGTGCCACTAAGCCTAGTGGATCGAAGAGTTTTGAAACTTCAGCAAGTAGGCCCTCTTAGTTAATTTATTGGGCATACTGTAATTATAGACTTTAGCAATAACGAGTCTCTCTCAGTATCCCAAGTCAGTCCCAATACATTACTACACCCAGACACTCCATCTCCGGGATATCCTTTATTTATCTGGTCCTTTAACCTGGACGAATTACTGTTCCACTCCCTGAGAGGCATATTTGCACCCTTCATTATTTCATTAGCCCCTTCATATATCCTCATTAGTTCCTCTTCAGTTGACGTCACACCCAGGAAATTATCCACATAAAATTGTTTATCCATTATTTCACTCAATGGAACACCTGTACGTTTAAGGTGTGCATTTATCGTCGCTTGAAGTAGGAACGGACTGGAGGTAGCACCAAACAATACACTACTGAAGCGAAAGGTTTTCAGGGGACTAAGTGGGTCGCTAGGATCCTCGGGCCACAAGAATCGTGTGTAATCCCGATCCGTTTCTTGCAAACCCACTCACAGGAAGGCTTTACTTATATCTGCCGTAAAGGCATAATTCTTAACTCTGAAGTTTAATAATACATCGCCCAATTTTTCGGCCAATGATGGACCCGTCATTAAACAATCATTCAAGTTAGGTACGTTTTTATTATTCCTGGCACTTCAATTAAACACAATCCTCAAAGGAGTGGGTTTGGCATCCTTCTTCACTCCGTGATGTGGCAAGTAGTGGCCATAAATCTTCGCTTGTTCAGGAGGTACCTCCTCTATGAACTGATTGATTAACTGTTCATTAATTATCTCATTATAAGCAGTCAACAATTCCGGTGAGTTACTCAGTTTGCAGAGCTGGGCTTTTAGTTGTCCATACGCCATCCTGTAATTAGTAGGTAATTCTGGATGGTTCAGCTTCCACGGGAGTCGACTCAGTATTGCCCAGATTCAAATTTAACTTCCTTCAGGTATTGTTCCTGAGTAAAGGAATCATCTGGACTTTCTTCATTTACATTGATTCCGATGCTGTCCAGTTCACACAATTTATACACTTTTCAACAGCATTCTCTATAGAAGAATATTTACACTGGGGTGACGTTTCATGAGTAAGATACACACTGTGACTGTATTTATAGCTTCCTCCAGTCATTCATTATTGGAGGTAGCCTGCCATAAATTACATGGCCCTCACCAGTTTTGAGGAGAGTGACGCCGTATTTCTTCACCATACCTTTCACAAGGGCGGCATAATAGTCACTGTCTATCAAAACACTTATTGGTCCCACCGAGTCATTGTTTACTATGGAGGGTGCCAGTTTCACATTATTTTCGAGTGCCTTTCTGTAGCGGCATTAAGCCCTACAGTAGAGATTTTCTCCGGTAGTCTATCCACAACTACTACATTAACCCGGGTTTCTCCATGCCCAGACCGACATTTATGTAAACCGTGTCATATAACTGCCCTTTATTTGAGAGGAAGCTAGATAATTTTAAAGTGGTAGGATCCCCATTTGTACTTTCATTCCAGTAAGGCAATTATGTTTTATAAAAGTACGTTGTGATCCCTGATCTAGTAATGAGGTTACATTTTTGGATTTACGCCATTTATCATTAATTGTCACATCCAACGCAGGTAAGGCTACCTCAGCTAAGCCATCATTATGAACGTTAGCTGCAATCTTTACATGAGCCACTGTAGTGTCAGGGTTATTATCATTACCATTACTGTCATCATAATTAGGATTATATCCACCCTTACACATAACTTTGTGATGCCTTCCCTTGTTACATTGATGACAATCATTCAATTTGGCATGGCAATCCCTTACATTATGATTGCCTAGACATCTAATACATCTGTCAAGTTATTCCAATCTCTTCACTTTAGCTTCCCAGGAATTATAAGTATTGCAAAGTTTAGAGAAATGAGTGTCCTTACAGAAGAGACATTCTCTCTTGCCTTGGCTCGACAGCTTACCTCCCCCCCCGGGTTACCCTTACTGGGGTGCTTAATCCACTATTACTGGTCCCTGTCACTTGATATGTACCTATGTAACCCTTTTTAATTGATGAGTTGTAATTATTAACATAGGGATAATTTTTCCCTTTGTGAAACTTGACCGATGCCTCAGCATCTATATTCTTAGAGATAGTGGGCTGGCTGGTTTGCAATTGAACAATTAATTCTTGCAAGCCTACTCTTATCTCCTCCAACCCAAAGTAACCCTTGTGGTACTTGTTGGATAACCATTCTATCGTCTTACAGTTTAATTTGTTCTGTATCATCGCACTCAACAACCAATCTGACTCCTTCAGACCATATTTATTGCTCAAGGTCTTGAGAGTGCTCTCTAGTTTGATCCTAAATTGCTGTAAACGTTTGCATTTGTGATCTGGGGTTTTCAAATTAACCAGAGTAGTTACTAGATCCAGCCTACGCTGTCCTAAATTACCATAAGTACCCTCTAACAGATTAAATGCCTCATCATAAGAGTCGTCTACATTGGAGGCAGTTTGGATGAGAATGCGTGCATCTACCCTCAATTCTCCCTTTAGATAAATCAATTTAGCAACACAGGCAAGATCCTTCTGATCATGTACCATTGCCTAAAAATAGACCAAAATTCCTAACAGCAATCTCCTGGATGGAACGGCAGCAAATTTACTTCTGGGAGTTTGGGGGAAAGGGCATCTTATTTACTACGGGAGACTGGTCCACTACATTATCTACACTCTTTACCCTCTCCAAAGCCTTAGTTTTACAGGACAGAATATGCTCCTCCACTTCATAATATTCCCCCAACAATATTTCTCTTTCATCATCATTTGCAAATTCTTCAGCAACTCATTTTCATATTCCTTAAACCACAAGTTGTATGACTCATATTTACGATCTAATGCATCTAAATGCAATTTTAATTCATTAGGATTCACCGCATCTTGGTTCATTAACTCTAAGCACTTATTGGTGATTTTGTAACATGACCCTTACGAGCTAGTAATCTTATTTACTACGGGAGACTGGTCCACTACATTATCTACACTCTTTACCTCTCCAAAGCCTTTAGTTTTACAGGCCATTGCAGAATATGCTCCTCCACTTCATAATATTCCTCCGTCATTTTCTATTTGCACAATTTCAGCAACTCATTTTCATATTCCTTAAACCACAAG
>WNWK01039821.1:0-17267 GCA_009830355.1 Cherax destructor
CTACCTACCGGGGCCCCAACCTACCTGGGTCTACCTCCCGGGGGAGTCTACCTGCCAAAAGTCTACCTACCTGGAGGGTTTCCCCGGGATCAACGTCCCCCCGGCCCGGTATGTGACCAGGTTCCCCCGGTGGATCAGAGCCTGAGCGACGAGGCTGTTACTGCTGGCTGCACGTCCCCAACAAAACCACAGCCCGGCTGATCTGGCACTGTTTTTTAGGTATCTGTCCATTTTCCCTTTGAAGATAACCAAGGGTCTACTGGTAATCCCCTTTAAAAGGGGTGGGGATGTTGGGGTCTTGGGGACTTTTATTTTTTTTTTTTCTCTTGGTGTACCAGTGGCCCCCTACTTTTCACGGGGGGTTACATCGTCTCCAAAAATTTTTTTGCTTTCGTTTGGGGATTTCTGTGTGCATATTAGAGACCAGTCCCTCAAAGAATCTTCCAGGTGTAGATTTTGATATCCCCTCTCTCGCCTGCCCCCCAGTGAATATAAGTCTAGTGTTCCCCAGGCTTCCCCCGGTAGTTAAGGTGTTTGAGGTTTTTTCGTTCAAAAAAGGTTTTTGAACATTCTCTAGATCTGCAATTTCACCGCCATGAATGGAGATGTTAATGAAGGGGCAGTTTCCCCAGCCTAGAGAAAAAAAATTGTTTAAAAAAAGGGATCATCATTGGCTTAGATGTCTTGTCTTGAATGTTCTCATTATCCATCCTAAAAACCCCCCGCAGATGTGATGGTGGCATTTTTTCCCTAGCTGTTCTTCATGGTGACTGGTGGCACCATGGGGGAAACAAAATCGCACATGGTCTTTTGGGCCCCCCTCCACCCAAAAAGGCACTAAAAAAAGGTAAACCACCCCAGGGGGGGGGGTTGGGGAACCCGGGTCAGAGACCCCAAAAACCCAGATCGATGCTTTAAAAGCCCCCCGTGGTAGGGTTTTTTTTTGCAATCGTGTCACTAGGATCTCGAGAGTCAGACTGCAGAAGGCACAACTTTCCCCTTCCCACTGGCGAACAGTTGTTGCAAAAACATTGCATCGTATGTGTGGGCCCAGTTCTTGGACTATCCCCCGTCTTAACAACCAAAATAAAGGCGTTAGGTTTTTGTGTTCCCAAAATCAGTTTTCCACAAAAAACAAAAGTTATCTGCAGTTACGACTCATACTTCTGCAGTTACGACTCATACTTCTTTTTTTCGTTTTATACTTCTGCAGTTACGACTCTTACTTCCCCCAAATTTGGTAAAAAAAAATCGGGGGAAAAAAAAAAATTCTAAAAAAAATTTGGGGTAGTGAACACTGATCGAAACGTCATCAAAAGGGTTTTCCCCCTTTTGGTGTGCATTCTAGGTGAATTCAGTTTGTGTCTCTACAGTATTGTGTTTTACAGTATTGTGAAAGGAAAAACAAGCGATGTAAAAACGTCTGACCATACACAAGCAGTGGCTGCCCCACATTTTTTAAGGCCCCAAACTTGAACTATTATGGGGGCCCTTACCCTTATAGTAGACCCAAAATTTTTAGGCAATGTGGATTAAAGCCCCAAACCTTTTGCCAAGCTCACGTCATGACCCGAAACAAAACGAGAAAACGTCAGACTACAACATTGCTCCCAAAATGATCCTATAAGTTTTTCCCGGTCTGTTTTTTTATCATGTACTTGAAGTACTAAAGATTATTATTATTATTAATTATTATTATTATTATTATTATTATTATTATTATTATTATTATTTTATTATTATTAATTATTATTATTATTAAATTTTAAAATTTTATTATTATTATTATTATTATTATTATTATTATTATTATTATTATTTTTTTTTATTATTATTATTATTATTATTATTTTTGTCTTTTTCCTCCGAAATAAAGGGGTTTTTATTATTTTATTCTTGTTGACGCTAGCTGCAGTTTTAGTGTAAAAAATTCCCTACGTACCCCATACCCATGGCGAGGGGGGTAGTAAAAAATTAAAGGGAAAAATAATAATGGCTCGAGGGTCTAGAACCTACCATTAGCCCCTCATTCTCGGAACTTTGTTCTACTTCCCCCTCTTATAGTTCTTTTTTTGCCCTTCCCAGGGGTTTGTTTCTCTTCCATCTTCCGTATTCCCCCTTTGTGTTTAAAAAAATTGACTAAAAAAGTGTTGTGTTAAATCACGGACTCTGGGGTTTGTACTCTTTTTTCCCCTTTTAGCGGAACTGTGTGGTTTTTTTCTCTGGGGTGTTAGTGCAACTCGATGTTATGTACTCTCACTGCTTTGTTAGTGTAACTCGATGTTATGTACCCCACTGCTTATGTTAGTGTAACTCGATGTTATGTACTCTGCTTATATTAGTGTAACTGATGTTATGTACTCTTTTTAAAAATTAGTGTAACCCCAATGTTTTTATTTTATAACTCTTAGCGTAACTCGATGTTCCCTACTATTTCTTGTTAGCACTCTGAGATTTTCCCTTTTACACTTTTGGTCGGGCCCCGTGCCATTTTGTCCTCTGTCTTCATTTCTAAATCTCTCCCATGGAACACTGATTTAAAAAAATTTTTTGCTCAATTATAACCTTCGTGAGCGCATCTTCGTATGCAATTACCTTTTTTTTTGCTACAGGGCGAGAGATGTGTCTGCTCGTGGGTCCAGTCTTGATTTTTTTTTCTCATAGCATGGTATTTTAAAGTGTGTGTGTGTGTGTGTGTGTGTGTGTGTGTGTGTGTGTGTGTTTTAGCCAGGGGTCACATCTTCACGCTTGGGTTTTGATCTCACCCGGGGGGGGGGTAAGATGAGACAGTGTAGGTTTTTGGGCCCTTAGGGGAATACTGCATTTCAACATGCAAAAAATTTTTCAAGTTTATATATATATATATATATATATATATATATATATATATATATATATATATATATATATATATATAATATATATATATATATATATATAATCAAAATAACAATATAAATATATGCATTCAGGGCCCCCTTTAAAATTAAGTCCCCCCCTCTAGTTTTTGGGAAAAGGGCTAACCATTCCCCAGAACAGCATAATTTAAAAAGGTGCTTGGAAACATTCCTTAGAGATTCTGGCCAAAAAGTTCACAAGACAGCATCATATATATATATATATATATATATATATATATATATATATATATATATATATATATAAAAGTATACAGTATAAAAATTTGAGAACACTGTACACCATATTCTTTGGGGAATTACAATTACATAATTATATTTATGTACCATCACCATACTCATAGCTACAGTTCCTTTGGTTGGGTCACAGCTCCTTGCCTCCACTGCTTCTTCCCCAAAACCCCAATTCCCCTTAGCATTTGAAAAAAAAAAGAATTTAGGGTTTTTTTCCATCGTTTTTTAATTTATTTTCCCCAAAAAGTTTCCCCTTTTTCTCTGGTCCTTTTTAAAGATTGTCGATATCTGTGCCATCAATCCCTTTTTAGTATTCTCCACACTGGCATGGACATGTCACACCCTGTCATTAACACACAGTAGGAAGGTTGTGGAATTTTTTAATTTTTTGAAGACATTTCACCAACAGGTTTTTTATCAGTTCAAAGTCATGGTGGACGACACGTTCCGGGGAGCACATGGCTAGCTGCAGTGTTTTGAATCTCATTAAAGTGCTGAAGAAGGAGGTTCTACTTCTTGGGGAGGAAAAGGGGAAGGGGGGGAATTTTCGCCTAGGGGGGTTTGGGAGTGAGTGTGAGATGGTTGGTGCTGGTGAGGGGGGAAAAATGGTTAAAAAACAGTGAGAGTGGCAGCCTTTTTAAGTGGCAAGGGTTTCCCCAAATTCAGGAAGAAGGAAGATTAATAGAGAAGATGTGAAGGTAGAAAATCGATTCTCTGTTCTTGGGGGACGGGGAAAATTTCAGTGGTTAGTGAGGTTAAAGGTCCCCCCTAATTCCCCCTGCTAATCAAGGTAAGAATATTGGGGATTGGGGAGACTCTCAGGTAAGATATATGGACCGTTTTTTGTAACAGAGGGGGGAAGGTCAGACAGAGGGTGTGCCTCCCAGGAGCTGGTGCTGGTGACATGTCAGCGGTTTGGGGATAATATTGTGTCAGGTAATGGGAACAAGCCCATTATCTGTCTTAGTGCTGGTGGAAATGACTTGGGAAGGGCAGAAGACAGGAGCTACGGGGTAAGTACAGGTCAGCAATAGAAGTAGTTGGTCTGGAAGGGCCCCCAATTCATATGTAGCATTTTTAAAAAAGTGGGAAAAAAGGGGATGTCTAGGGAATTTGGGGTATAAAAGGGGGGCAACTTTTAAAAGGAACTTGCAATTCCTTCCATTGATAAGGGGGACAAATTCTATGGCAAACATGATATGTATGCAAGGGATGGAGTTCATCTCTTGGGCTGGGGGGGTTGCTTAAAAGGATTTGATTGAGGGGGTCATTGGAGACTTGTCTAGGACTTTAAACTGATAGATTAAAAAAAGTGGGTTTGGGGGGGATACAATCTGGTTGTAGTATTGGGCCCGGGGAAACAGCAGATTTTCCCCGGAAAACCCGGGGGATATGTTTAAAAGACAATAATTAAAATAAAGTTGCTAGTAAAGGCAAAGCAATTGATCAACAAACAAAGAAAATAGTAGGGCAACAGGACTAGCCTAAGGTTTTAAAAAAATAGTAGGAGTCTAAGAAAAAAAGATAGATGAGCTAAGATTACTTGCAAGTGCAGGTAATATAGATATTATTGCTATAACAAAGACCTGGTTCAACCTAAAAAATAAAAAAAGCCTTCCGAGTGCAACATTCGGGGTTTCAAACTTTCCCCCCACTGATGGGGGCAACAGGAAGGGTGGTGGAGTGGCGATGTATGTCAGAGAAATTTTAAAATTTTTGTTTAGAAAAGATAAAAGATTAAAAACATCGGACACAAATCTGTTTGGTTACAGTTTCTCGATGGTCGTGAAAATTAATTTTGGGTGTGTTTTAGGCCCCAAGCCTGGATAGGAAGCGAAAATAAGCTGCTATGGGACGAAATTTATAAGGCCCTCTGGGGATGAAAATTTGTGTTAATGGGGGGTTTTAACTTTATACAAATTGATTGGGCAATTGACAGGGGAAACTTTTGCCCCGTGACTTTCTTGATACGGTTCAGGATTGTTTTTTAAAAGGGGTTTTACAAACCAACTAGAGGTACCTTTTGATTTGGTTCTTGCCAACAAAAAATACTAATTAATAATCTTGAGGTTAATGAAACTTGGGGGAAACGATCACAAAAAACTTAGTTTCAAATATCATGGAATTACCCAGGTAACTGTAATCAAGTCCCTGTTCCAGACTTTCGCTTAGCCAATTTCATGGGGGGTGAGAAAAATTTTGGTTTTGGGTAAAAGGGATGACTATGGGTCAGGTGGTGTTTTGGTTGCCAATATGACGTTTTCAGGGGGGTAGTTCTAGCTGCCCCCCACCCTTTTTTTTCCAGTAGGAAATTAGATCTAACAAAAAAAATCCTTTAAAATAGATTAAAAAAACTCATTGGTCAAAAAAAAGGCATATATAAAAAGGATCAAAAAAAAGGGGGTGGGATAAGAAATCAATATTATTTAAAGAGAGAAATAAAAAAAAAAGGGAAAAGAAAAGCAAAAAATTTTTATGAGGCTAAGGTCGCAAAGGTTTGAAAAAATAACCCAAAAGGGGCTTTCAGATATACAGAAATAAGATTAGGGGAGATCACGGACAGTGATAAAAAGGTATGTGTAAACTTTCAATACTTCTTCCTCTCAGTTTTTTTAGGAAGATTTTAGGGGGAAACCCCAAAAAAAAAAAATTTGTTGGAAAAAGGAAGATAATAGACTATGGTCGATTGGGGTAACTAGTGACATGGTCCCCCGGGGCAAATAGAGAAATTAAAACCTAAAAATCCCCAGGCCCTGATAAACCCCGTTTGCAAGATTTTTTAAAATGAATGTAAAGAGGAACTTAGCAAACCCTGGCATACCTTTTCAATATACTACAAACTGGCATAGTGCCAGACAAGTGGAAAAGGGCAAATGTAATACCTTTTACAAGGCAGGGACAGGTCCTTACCTCCACAGTTGGTAAATTTAGGAATCAATAATTGCCGAGGCAATTGTAGCCATCTTAAAAGCATAAATTGATTAATGAATTCAACATGGTTTTACTAAGGGGCGTTCCTGTCTTACGTTTACTAACTTTTTCACAAAGGGGTGTTTGAGGAGGTAAATCATGGTAATGAATATGAATTGTGTATATGGACTTCAGTAAGCCGATAAAGTTCCACATCAGAGGTACTGGGGAAACAAGGCACACGGAATAAGGAAAATTTTTTCCTGGGTAGAGGCATGGTTGACAAAAGGCAGCAGAGAGTTTGCATAAATGGAAGAAATCATAGGGGGGGGCATGTCCCAACTGTCCCAAAAGGGGGTCAGTTTTGGGCCTCCTGTTGTTTACAATTTACATAAACGACATAGATGGGGAATGAATAGCAACATAAGCAAATTTGCTGATGATACCAAAATAGGCCGTCCAATTTATTCTAATGAGAAATTAAAACCTCCAGGATGATTTGAATAGACTGATGCAGTGGTCGGAAAAGTGGCAGATCAGTTTAATATAGACACATGCAATTTCCCAAAATGTTGGGCAGTGCAAAACCATGCCACATATAAACTGAATAATGTAGATCTTATTACTTGTGATTGCAGAAGGATTTAGGAGTTCTGGTTAGTAGTAATCTTAAACCAAGATGTTACGCCCTGTCATAGTTTAATGAAAAACGGGGGTTTTTCTTAATATTATATGACTCAATATTATTATGTATGTTATTTTAAATTATGTATGTGTTTAGGCAGAAGATTTAAAAAGGGTGGGGTGAAGTACTGAGCAGCTCGTTTTGCCCCTTTTCCCCCATACAGAGTGGGGTCAAACCTAGGCCTCTCCCAGGTCAGTTCCCCTTTTCACCCCTTACGGTGAGCATTATCTTAATGCTCTGATACTGGGTTCGCTCTCACCCTTGGTCTGGTGAGCAACCAGTCTCTCCAAACCCTTCACCCCTGGTACGGTGAACATACCTAGAAGGCTCTTCGAAAACTTCAGTTCTCTCCCCCCCTGGTGTGGTGAGTACCTTTAGTCTCTCCAAGACTCTTCAGTTCTCTCACCCCGGTGGGAGACATACCTCAGAGGCTCTTCAGTTTTCACCCTTGGTAGTGACCTTACCTCTGAGGTTTCCAAAAGGTTCTCTCACCCCTGGTGTGGTGAGCATACCCTCTGAGGCTCTCCGAGTCTTCAGTTCTCTCACCTTTTGGTGTGGTGAACATACCCCGGGAGGCTCTTCAGTTCTCTCTCCCCCTGGTATGGTGAGCATACCCCCCCTGAAGCTTCCTCAGGACTTTTTGGGTTCTCCTCACCTTTGGGATGGTGAGCATTCGAGGTTTTTTATTTCCTCAAGTTCTTCTACAGAATAGACTTGGGAACTATGGATCACTGGCGAGTTGGACTCGTATAGAAACAGTGATAGTGACCTTCAGGTAGTGATAGTGACCTTCAGTGTAGTGATAGTGCCCCCTTCAGTGTGGGGATTCTCTGCTTAAGTCTAGTGAAAAACTCTAACTCGTTATTGACATTGACGTTATTGACATTGACGTTATTGACATTGTGGGGGTTGTAATTCAGGGAAGTGTTTTATATATCCTCTTTACGTTTATATTAATACTGTACAGACAAATGTAACTTGTGGTGCTTATATGAGGTGAAAGTAAAGGACTATAAGTGTGTACACCCTCCTAAGAGTAAGGAGGTTGAGATTATTTTATTTTACTAAGAATCCTAAATATCTTAGTATATTCTTTAAATAAAATTGGAAAAACCTTTAAAGAAGTCATTTCCCTTGTACTTTGATAATTCCTTTGTACCTGCTGTACTGTTGTTACGATAAAGCTAAAACAATAGTGGAACCAGGTTTGTAACACAAGACAAGCAGTGCATAATGTTAGCAATAAAGCTAACAGAATCCTTGGTTCATATCTAGAAGTATAAATAATAGAATTTAGGTTGTTCTTCAACTCTATATATCTTTGGTTAGGCCCATCTAGATTATGCTGCACAGTTCTGGTCACCGTATTACAAAAATGGATATAAATGCACTGGAAAAAAAGGCCCGAGGAGGATGACAAAGTTGATCCCATGTATCAGAAATCTTCCCTATGAGGATAGACTGAGGGCCCTGAATCTGCAATTTTTCCCCAGAAAGGCGTAGAAAGGGGGGGTAAGGGTTGGGGGGTATAAATGGAAAACAAGGAATAAATAAAGGGGATGTAAATAGCGTGGGGGAAAATATCCAGCCAAGACAGGACTTTGCCAATGGTTTCAAGTTGGAAAAGTTCGTTTCAGGAAGGATATAGGAAAGCACTGGTTTGGTAATAGAGTTGTGGATGAGTGGAACAAACTCCCGGTACCGTCATGAAGCTAAGACGTTTGTAGTTTTTAAAAATAGGTTGATAAATACAAGTGGGTGTGGGTGGGTGGAGTTGCACCTGACTAGCTTTGCTACTAGGTCAGATGCAGTGCCCTTCCCAAGTGAATGTAACCCACCTGGCTGGGTCGGGGCATTGGCTTAAGCTGGTTGGAGACTTGACCTGCTTCGCATGGGCCAGTAGGCCTGCTGCAGTGTTTCTTCTTTCTTTTGTTCTAAATTTACTCACTCTGTAATGAGATCTCTTGTCACACCATGTTATTCGTCCCTAAGAACTTTTATGTTGTGGTTTCTAAAGGCAATTTTAGGCTTGTCGTCTCACTTAAGCCGCCAGCGACATTATTTTGATCCAAGCCTCGGTGATAGGATTGGTTTATGCTTATTCCGACCGAAAAAAAAAAATATCCTTGATGGTAGCCTTTATTATTTTTCTGCTAAACTCATTCACTGTCTGTTTGGTTTCCTTTGCTTCTTCCCTATAATTCTGCACTTGCTATGATTGATTCCAAGGTTTTCCCCTTGCTTACTCTTTTTTAATGTGTGTGTGTGTGTGTGTGTGTGTGTTGTTTTCTCTCACCTATATGCACTCACCAATACATGGTTGCAGAGTTCGAGTCTCGGCTCCTGTGTGTGCGCTCACGCGCGTGTGTTTGTGGAAAGCAAACCTAATTTAAAAAAGTTAAATCGGTGGATAACTGTAACAAATTTTAATTAGGCTGAGGCATACTGCGGGTACACCCAAACAAGCGGCTGTTGGGAGTTCGACCCCAGAAAGGTAAGAGTATTCGTGCCGGGAACACCACCCAAATTTGTATCATCTGGGAATAAAAACAGTTTCAAAATTAACGAAAGTGAAAAGTTCTGAGATTATCTGCCGCACTTGGCAAGTTAAACTGTTTTGTTAGGAATTTGAAAAGGAAATCACTGTGAACACTGTACAGCACACACTGTACACCACACACAAGAGAGAGAAGGTGGGTTGATTGCTTTTTCCCGGGACTGCAGGAAGGCCTTCGACACAGTTCCTCACATGAGATTAGTAAAGAAGTTGGAAGAACAAGCATGTATAACAGGAAGAACACTGAATGGATCAGGAATACCTCACAGGAGGCAACAACGGGTCATGGTGCGTGATGAGGTATCACAGTGGGCGCCTGTGACGAGCGGCGTTCCGCAGGGGTCAGTCCTAGGACCAGTGTTATTCTTAGTATATGTAAATGACATGACAGATGGGATATACTCAGAAGTGTCTCTGTTCGCAGATGATGTGAAATTAATGAGGAGAATCACATCGGAGGAGGACCAAGCAGGACTTCAAACAGACCTGGACAAGCTTGACATCTAGTCTAGCAAATGGCTTCTCGAATTTAATCCCACCAAATGCAAAGTCATGAAGATCGGAGAAGGGCAAAGAAGACCGCTGACAGAGTACAGGCTAGGCGGACAAAGGCTACAAACCTCGGAAAAGGAGAATGACCTTGGGGTGAGTATAACGCCAAGCACGTCTCCGGAGGCACACATCAACCAGATAACTGCGGCAGCATATGGGCGACTGGCAAACCTAAGATTAGCGTTCCGTTACCTTAACAAGGAATCGTTCAAGACACTGTACACCGTGTACGTCAGGCCCATACTAGAATATGCAGCACCAGTCTGGAACCCAGACCTGGTCAAGCACATAGAAACTAGAGAAAGTGCAAAGGTTTGCGACAAGGTTAGTTCCACAACTCAGGGGTCTGTCCGATGAAGAAAGGCTGAGGAAAATAGGACTAACAACACTGGAGGAAAGAAGGGTCAGAGGAGACATGATAACGACATACAAAATACTGCGGGGAATCGACAAGGTAGACAGTGACAGGATGTTCCAGAGAGGGAACACAGAAACAAGGGGACACAACTGGAAGCTGAAGACTCAGATGAGTCAAGGGATGTTAGAAGCATTTCTTCAGCCACAGAGTAGTCAGGAAGTGGAATAGTCTAGAGAAAGACATAGTGGAGGCAGGAACCATACACAGTTTTAAGACGAGGTATGATAAAGCTCATGGAGCAGGGAGAGCAGATACCCAGTAGCGGGTAGCGCAGAGGCGGGGCCAGGAGCTGAGTCTCGACCCCTGCAACCACAATTAGGTGAGTACAATTAGGTGAGTACACTGTACACCACACTGTACAGCACACACTGTACAGCACACACTGTACACCACACACTGTACACCACACACTGTACACCACACACTGTACACCACACACTGTGCACCACCCTCTGTACACCACACACTGTACACCACACACTGTACACCACAAACTGTACACCACACACTGTACACCACACACTGAACACTACACACTGTACACCACACACTGTACAGCACACACTGTACACCACACACTGTACAGCACACACTATACACCACAAACTGTACACCACACACTGTACACCACACACTGTACACCACACACTGTACACCATACACTGTACACCACACACTGTACAGCACACACTGTACACCACACACTGTACAGCCACATTGTACACACACACTGTACACCATACACTGTACACCACACACTGTACACACACACTGTACACCACACACTGTACACCACACACTGTACAGCACACACTGTCACCACACACTGTACAGCACACACATGTACAGCACACACTGTACAAGCACACACTGTACAGCACACACTGTACACCACACACTGAATGTTAAGTCTACTTCTTGGCTTGCTTACTTTGGGCAGTAGAATGGTAGCGTAGGTGCAGAGATACGGCGGATGACTAGACTCAGTTTATTAATGGCAAGGTGTAGGTGTACACGGAACAGAGCGTGAGGGGACCGGGAGCCAGTTCGTAGGGGGAGATGCTACTTCAGTGAGGTAGGCCGTGTAAGTGAGGGAGAAGCATGGCTGACCAGCCCGACCTTGATAGGCCTATAGAGGGCAGCACCATAGTGCCGCGCAGTTTGAAACAGCCTCTGGATAGGCTGTTTACATCCGCTCGGCCACCTACCGCGTGTCGTCTCGACACGACAATACTGGAGGGCACAAAGGTGTAAACAAGCAAGCAAGGTTACCCAGGGGAAACTGGCTTCCGGTCACCTGACATTTACAACAGGAAATTGCCGGTGCAGGCCGAAAAAAAACTCTCCCCCTACGTGAGTCGGGGAAGAGAAAATCGGCCTACCCGTACAGCTGGACAGAGGACAGAACAAGCCAATGCTGACACAGGAACTAGAGTCTTCTATATACAGGTTGTCCACAGGGCCAGACGTCAACTTGACTGCACATCCATGAGCGCTGTAGCATCCTCACATCTGCAAACAATGACTGACAGTAGCATTTCCTAAGGTGTGGCATTTAACTCAAAAAGGCGATATTGCCCTTGCCTTTATACAGGCTTTACAAGACACACTGGATGCACATACTCACAATAACATTATTTCCATGGAATTCATTATACTACGGGTACCCTCTAAGAATAAATTTTACATATTTACATGGTGTTGTCCACCCTGACTCCATTATTTACTAACTATACAATGTGTGCGCATTAATCCCCATTTCTGCAAGCAAACAATTAGCGTAGCTAGCGTAGAGTCGGACAAGTCAGTAGGTATGTCAATGTCACAGAAATGTACTGCTGTCCGGGGTCTCAGGCCATAAGTATGGAGCCTTACAGGACTGTCATCTGTCGTAGGGATAGCGGGTGAAGAACTAGACGGGTTGTCACTAGTTTGAGTCTGATTGTGGTTTTGCAATGCCCGCGATTCCAGCTCTGCTTCATCTTGCACATGATCAATATACTTCATGTGGTCAAGGTGAGCTTCTCTGATAGTTCGGTAGCTATCCCCCTCACCTCGAACTTATTGCCGCGGAGCTGTCGTAGGACACGGTAAGGTCCGACAAACTTGGGGACAAGTTTATGCATACCAGGGGTCTGCGTCGGGTTGAGCAACATAACTTTGCAACCTGGTTCCACCTTACTTTCCTTAGCGTGAGCGTTGCGATCAGACGTGAACCTATCCGTGGCTTTTATTAGGTTCTCACGTACTCGCTGGAAAACAAGCTGTGTGGTCCGCATCTTAACTATACCGGTGTTATTGGCGTCATAGATTGGGCTAGGCGGAGCAAACAGGATTTCGTAAGGTAAACGCTTATCATAGCCATACAAGGCAAAATGGGGTGTCTCGCCAATCGAGCTGTTGAGGGAAGAGTTCAATGTACACTGAACATCTGGAATAGCGTCATCCCATGTAGTACAACTCGGATTAACAGTTACTCTGAGCACCTCTAGAACTTTGCGGTTTGTACGTTCAGCAAGACCATTACTCGCCAGGGTGACGTGGAGCTACTGGTGCTTGGTGAATGTCAAACCTGGAACAAAGGTCCTTCATTGTGGCATTTATGAACTCCGACCCATTGTCTGACAGGAGCAAGGAGCCCGGCCGCTTCCTACTCTCACCCTACCCATACACCACTCACTGCCCACTCCCTCTATGCTGTTTTCTGTGAATTTCCTTGTGAATTCTTGCCAGAACTGTGTATCAGAGTGTCGAGGCCACTCGAAGCCACGTGTGACCACGTGTGGGTCTGCGCCTACATCAACCCATGACGTCACCACCATGCTGCTGACGTCACGATGCTGCCGACTCCACGACGTCACTCCACTGATGTCACTTCGCGATGTCACCCCATGACATCCATCATCATGTCACACCAGAACGTCACCTTGCGACGTCACCCACGATGTTGAATGACGTTCCTCGCGACGTCTGCTGACGTCACTCGCGATGTCACGCCTGATATCACCCATATGATGTCCCGAGTGCTGTAGTTTCACCGTGTGCATTTTATTTTCATTATTTGTCGAGAAGTTTGAGAGAGATATAAGTCGAGTGTTCATTATTCCTCTCAGTCAGTGTTCTCACATGTTCAAGTATTGCTAGTGACGATTTTTACACAGAAAAGCGTCTGTAAGCCATGTTGTACCACATGTGTAGTATGTGTGCAGTTTTCTCGTGTGTCCTATGTAGCACCTGTGTGTTACTTTGTCACCCAGTGTGTGACCCGCGCCCCGCGCGCTTGACAGCTGACATTTGTCAGTCCAGGCGTCAGTTACGAGTGTTCGAGCGCCCTGTACAGAAAGCTCTTATTGTTCGCCGCTCGTAGATGCCTTTGCTGAATCGTACCCGCGATGATTCTCCCATCGAGACCGTTCCACTTCACCTCCAAGACCGTCAGTCCAGTTATTGCAGATGACCAGTCTGGGGACGCTTACACTGCCCTCTGCTGTAACTTCTACTGTCGAGAGATGTCACTCGCCAAGCCGCAGTTAAGCCTGTTGGCAGGCGACTGTCAGCCTCGTGTCACAGCTTCAGTGAGCAGCCTGCACAAAGATGATGTCACTTTGACTGCTAGTCCACTCACTGCAGTATGGTGTATGCTGTTACGACCTCCGGATGTTTCGGCGAGTCGTCCTGTCACGACTCACTCCACACTCGCCAGCAGCGACAGTACCAGTCGAGGAATGTCCTCCTAAGTCGCTTGCCAGTCCTGTCCTGTTGCGACTACTGACGACGCCTCACTCGAGGGCACCAGCAGTTGTGCCCCAGGTTGAGTGAACCCTGCAGCGACTACTACGATGTCTGCTTCACCTCCCAGAGGAGACCGTACCCTGTTACGTCACAGCTCAGCGGCAGCTGTCTCCTGTGTTGCAGTATGTGTCCAGACCAGGAAGGCATGCAGTGCTGCATCAACGCTCACTGCCTTAGACCACGAAGCACACCGTTTTTTTCTTCCCTCTCTGGAGGAAGTTTTTTTCCATGTCCATATGTTCATGTATAAATGTATTTTTCTTTCGTGTTCTGTGACCTGTTCTTGCGAGAGAGACCCGAGTTTTTAATGCCATTCATGGTCGGGTCGACCATGGGTAGCGTGACCGAGCGATGTAGACAGCCTGACTGTTGCATAGACAGCCCATGCTGTCTGCCAGCTGAGTTCATATTTCGTGCTATGCTAGTTTCCATAGTATTCCGCCAGAGGGCAAGCCTGGTAGGCGTACCCACGTCTACCAGACTCGCCCTGTCCCACGCTCACTTGGTGCCCAGACTTCACTCAGTCAGTAGGCCTACCTCTTCCCTTCGCAAGGCCCATGGCCCTTGGCCATGGCCACAGACACGCAGCCTGTTACTCGCACCTTTATTACAAATAAAGTAAGAAGCCTCCAAAAGCCTTATCATTGCATTCCCGCCTCCAAAACGCCAAATAACACGTCGTTATATGAACACCACACACTGTACAGCACACACTGTACACCACACACTGTACACCACACTGCACACCACACACTGTACACCACACACTGTACACCACACTTGTACACCACACACTGTACACCACACACTGTACACCACACACTGTACAGCACACACTGTACACCACACACTACACCACACACTGTACACAACACACTGTACAGCACACACTGTACAGCACACACTGTACAGCCCACACTGTACAGCACACACTGTACAGCACACACTGTACACCACACACTGTACAGCACACACTGTACAGCACACACTGTACAGCACACACTGTACACCACACACTGTACACCACACACTGTACACCACACACTGTACACCACACACTGTACACCACACACTGTACACCACACACTGTACACCACACACTGTACACCACACACTGTACACAACACTCTGTACACCACACACTGTACACCACACACTGTACACCACACACTGTACACCACACACTGTACACCACACACTGTACACAACACTCTGTACAGCACACACTGTACAGACACACACTGTAAAAGCACACACTGTACAGCACACACTGTACACCACACACTGTACAGCACACACTGTACACCACACACTGTACAGCACACACTGTACACCACACACTGTACACCACACACTGAACACCACACACTGTACAGCACACACTGTACACCACACACTGTACACCACACTGCACACCACACACTGTACACCACACACTGTACACCACACTCTGTACACCACACACTGTACACCACACACTGTACACCACACACTGTACACCACACACTGTACACCACACTGTACACCACTCACTGTACACCGCACACTGTACACCACACACTGTACACCACACACTGTACAGCACACACTGTACACCATACACTCTACACCACACACTGTGCAGCACACACTGTACACCACACACTGTACACCACACACTGTACACCACACACTGTACAGCACACACTGTACAGCGCACACTGTACACCACACACTGTACAGCACACACTGTACACCCACACTGTACACACACACTGTACAGCACACACTGTACATCACACACTGTATACCACACACACTGTACACCACACACTGTACAGCACACACTGTACAGCACACACTGTACACCACACACTGTACACCACACACTGTACACACACACTGTACACCACACACTGTACACCACACTGTACACCACACACTGTACACCACACACTGACACCACAAACTGTACAGCACACACTGTACACCACACACTGTACACCACACACTGTACACCACACACTGTACACCACACTGTACACCACACACTGTACACCCCCACACTGTACACCACACACTGTACACCACACACTGTACAGCACACACTGTACACCATACACTGTACACCACACACTGTGCAGCACACACTGTACACCACACACTGTGGTGATAGAAAAGAGGCACTAAACTACAGACCGGTGTCACTTACGTGTATAGTGTGCAAAGTCTTGGAAAAAATCATCAGAAAAAGAATGGTGGAGCATCTGGAGCAGAACAGGATAATCAACGCCAGCAGCACGGTTTCAGGGAAGGCAAACTTGTAACAAACCTCCTGGAGTTCTATGATAAAGTAACAGAGGTAAGGCAAGAGAGAGAAGGGTGGGTTGACTGCATTTTCTTGGACTGCAGGAAGGCCTTTGACACAGTTCCTCATATGAGATTAGTAAAGAAGATGGAAGACCAAGCGTGTATAACAGGAAGGGCACTGGAATGGATCGGAATACCTCACAGGGAGGCAACAACGGGTCATGGTGGGTGATGAGGTATCACAGTGGGCGCCAGTGACGAGCGGTGTACCGTAGGGGGTCAGTCCTAGGACCAGTGCTATTCTTGCCCCTATGTGAATGACATGACGGATGGGATAAGGGCCAGAAGTGTCTCTTTCGCAGATGATGTGAAATTAATGAGGAGAATCAATCGGGATGAAGACCGCAGGACTTAAAGAGACCTGGACAAGCTTGACATCTGGTCTAGCAACTGGCTTTCGAATTTCCCCACCAAATGCAAAGTCATGAAGATCGGAGAAGGGCAAAGAAGACCTGACAGAGTACAGGCTAGGTGGACAAAGGCTACAAACCCCCATCAAAGGGAAAGACCTTTGGGGGGAGTATAACACCAAGCACGTCTCCAAGCCCATCAACCAGATAACCGCGGCGGGATATGGGGACTGGCAAACCTAAGATTAGCGTTCCGTTACCTTAACAAGGAATCGTTCAAAAACACTGTATACCGTATTTCGTCAGGCCCATTTAGAGCAGCACCTCTGGAACCCACACCTGGTCAAGCACGCCAAAAAAATTTTAGAAAGTGAAGGTTTGGAAAGCTGTTCCACAACTCAGGGGACTGCCTTAAAGAAAGGTTGAGGGAAATAGGACTAACAACACTGGAGGACAGAAGGTTAGAGGAGACATGATAACGACAACAAAATACTGCGGGGAA
>WNWK01039822.1:0-15000 GCA_009830355.1 Cherax destructor
AAGGGTCAGTCCTAGAACCTGTACTGTTTTTGGTATATGTGAATGACATAACGGAAGGGATAGACTCAGAAGTGTCCCTGTTTGCAGATGATGTGAAGTTAATGAGAAGAATTAAATCAGTTGAGGATCAGGCAGGACTACAAAGAGACCTAGACAGGCTACAAGCCTGGTCCAGTAACTGGCTCCTTGAATTTAACCCTGCCAAATGTAAAGTCATGAAGATCGGGGAAGGGCAAGAAGACCGCAGACAGAGTATAATCTAGGTGGCCAAAGACTGCAAACCTCACTCAAGGAAAAGATCTTGGGGTGAGTATAATACCGAGCACATCTCCTGAGGCACACATCAATCAGATAACTGCTGCAGCATACGGGCGGCTGGCAAACCTAAGAATAGCATTCCAATACCTCACTAAGGAATCATTCAAGACTCTGTACACCATATACGTCAGGCCCATACTGGAGTATACAGCACCAGTTTGGAACCCACACCTGGTCAAGTACGTCAAGAAATTAGAGAAAGTGCAAAGGTTTGCAACAAGACTAGTCCCAGAGCTAAGGGGATTGTCCTACGAAGAAAGGTTAAGGGAAATCGGCCTGACGACACTAGAGAACAGGAGGGTTAGGGGAGACATGATAACGACATATAAAATACTGGAGGAATAGATAAGTTGGACAGAGACAAGATGTTCCAGAGAGGGGACACAGAAACAAGGGGTCACAGTTGGAAGTTGAAGACTCATCTGAATCAAAGGGATGTTAGGAAGTATTTCTTCAGTCATAGAGTTGTCAGGAAGTGGAATAGCCTAGAAAGCGACGTAGTGGAGGCAGGAACCATACATAGTTTTAAGACGAGGTTTGATAAAGCTCATGGAGCAGGGAGAGAGAGGACCTAGTAGCAATCAGTGAAGAGGCGGGGCCAGGAGCTATGAATCGACCCTGCAACCACAAATAGGTGAGTACAAATAGGTGAGTACACTCACACTCACACACTCACACACACACACTCACACACACACACAGAGGGGAAGACAAATGTGTTGGTAAGTTTGTTTACTCATCAGTCAGAGGTAGATCAAGTGGGAAGGATGTAGGGAATCCCAGAGTGTGTCGAGGAAGACAGGAAGAAGGGCGAGAAGAATACAGAAAGGAAAACATGGGAAATGAGGAGACAAAAGAGGAATGAAGCAAGGAACAGCGTACCACAAAGACAAAAGAGGAATGAAGCAAGGAACAACATACCACAAAGACAAAAGAGGAATGAAGCAAGGAACAACATACCACAAAGACAAAAGAGGAATGAAGCAAGGAACAACGTACCACAAAGACAAAAGAGGAATGAAGCAAGGAACAACGTACCACAAAGACAAAAGAGGAATGAAGCAAGGAACAACATACCACAAAGACAAAAGAGGAATGAAGCAAGGAACAACGTACCACAAAGACAAAAGAGGAATGAAGCAAGGAACAACATACCACAAAGACAAAAGAGGAATGAAGCAAGGAACAACATACCACAAAGACAAAAGAGGAATGAAGCAAGGAACAACATACCACAAAGACAAAAGAGGAATGAAGCAAGGAACAGCGTACCACAAGACAAAAGAGAATGAAGCAAGGAACAACATACCACAAAGACAAAAGAGGAATGAAGCAAGGAACAACATACCACAAAGACAAAAGAGGAATGAAGCAAGGAACAACATACCACAAAGACAAGACAAACATTTAAGTGCCACACTTCTCAGAGGAACACTGCCAACTACCTCCAGCAGTGAGGGAAGACAGCAACTTACCCAGGGAACACTAAGAGATTGCTAGTGCACTCAGCTCTCACACTGAGCTACGTGGCTCAATCCCCGGTATGAGTGGAAACCTTAGGACGTGTTTCCTTAAATCACCTGCTGTCCATGTTCACCTAGCAGTAAAATAGGTACCTGGGTGTTAGTGGACTGGTGTGGGTCGCATCCTGGGACAAAACTGACCTAATTTACAGGAAATGCTCTGCATAACAAGGGTCTTTCTATATAGTAGTATGTCATTGATGTCAGCTATGGTCTGTATACCTTGTACAGTAGAAATAAAGATTATTATTATTATTATTATTATTATTATTATAGAAAAATCACAGTGTGGTATTCAAATGTAGATGCAGTCACGAACATTGAAGTCATGAAAAGAGTAGCAGAGGTCAACCCTGACACTGTAGCTATCACAGAAACAAAACACTCAGGAACAACAACAAATGTAATATTCCCCGAGGTGTAGCAAATAGTAAGAAAAGAAAGGTAAAACACAGTAGTAGTAATGGTCAGAAACTACAGGAGACTTAAGGAACTAGAAAGCTTAGAAACATGGGATTACATAGGGAAATATATAGCAGGTAATGTCGTGTCCAGAGCGACACGACATTATATATATAATCCACCAACAAACA
Organism: Cherax destructor; assembly: GCA_009830355.1. Taxonomy (NCBI): domain Eukaryota; kingdom Metazoa; phylum Arthropoda; class Malacostraca; order Decapoda; family Parastacidae; genus Cherax; species Cherax destructor. Next base: position 2,435 of record WNWK01039822.1, read on the forward strand.
ATAAAAGACCAAGAGAGGAGCATGATCAAAATAACACATTTACATACCGGAAATGGAGACAGTGGAAGACAGAAGAAGCAGCCTCCTAGTTTCCCAGAATGAAATACGGTCTTAATTAAGCCCCCAGAATGAAATACTGGCTTAATTAGCCGCCAGAACAAAATACTGGCTTAATTATCCCCAAATGAAATACTGGTTTAATTAAGCCCCCAGAATGAAATACTGGTTTAATTAAGCCCCCAAAATGAAATACTTGCTTAATTAAGCCCCCCAGAGTGAAATACTGGTTTAATTAAGCCCCCAGAATGAAATACTGGTTTAATTAAGCCCCCAAAATGAAATACTTGCTTAATTAAGCCCCCAGAGTGAAATACTGGTTGATTAACTCCTGATCTTAATTAAGCCCCCAGAATGACATCCTGGCTGCACCAGTCTCCCCACACATACAAAGGGACAGAGGGAGGCAGCAGTGACATACAGGACAGTATCTCTAACAAGAACAGTGTCCACCGTCTTCAAGAAGACGGTGAGACAAACAACATTTAAGACACTTAGAGGGAAGAAGATTCTTGTGAGAAAACCAACATGATTTAGGGAAAAAAAAATATCCCGTCTTACAAATCTGCTAGACTTTTGTGAGTTAAAAAAGCCAAACAAGAGAGAGAGAGAGAGAGAGAGAGAGAGAGAGAGAGAGAGAGAGAGAGAGAGAGAGAGAGCTGGGTAGATTGCATCTTAATAATAATAATCTTTATTTACTACCAGTACATGTACAAGGTATACAGACCATAGCTGACATCAATGACATACTACTATATAGAAAGTCCCTTGTTATGCTGAGCATTTCCCGCAAAGTAGGTCAGTTTTGTCCCAGGATTCGACCCACACCAGTCGACTAACACCCAGGTACCTATTTTACTGCTAGGTGAACATGGACAGCTGGGGTATTAAGGAAACACCTAATATTTTCCAGCCGTACCGGGGATTCGACCCCCGTACCTCAGTGTGTGACCTGAGTGCACTAGCGATCGAGCTAGCTGAAATTATAAGAAGCAAGGTTGACAGTCCGAGTGGTGTAGGTCAAGGTGTAGGTTAGTGACAGGAGACACCAAGGTACAATGTTTGTCAGGAAACAGGACAAGTGTTTCCTGACGCTGCTCTTAGTTATATGATGACCCACAGCTGGAGCTTCTGGCCATCTGACCGAGACCTTCCACTGGCTTACCACTCGACCTCTTTAAAAGTCATGGTTATGATTGTAACCGTTATTAGAATTACTATCCTGTAACAGTAAGGGATGAGATATAAGAATGGGAGAGTGTAACAAGTGGGGTTCCACAAGGATCACTGCTGGAGCACTACTGTTCCACTTACCAGAGGGGACTGACACATATGTGTCTCTGATTGTTGATATAAAACTAATGAGAATAATAACCAGAGAGAACAGTGATAAATATCAGGCAGACATTAAGAGACTGCACATGTGGTCAAACAAGTGACTTCTCTACTTCTAACTGAATAAATGCAAGGTCATGACATCTGGAGGTGAGAGCAGAGGAGACACAACAGCGTGGGAGAAGCTACAAGGACCTGGGGGTGAGTATAACTCTTAACATATCACCAACAACACACATAACGCCAGAAAATTAGCAACCCTCAACATCAATCAGAAACTTCAACAAAGAACCTTAAAAAACCTTTTACACGACATATGTTGGGCTAGTCACTGAGTATGTGGCCCCAGCATGGAGCCCACACCTGGTCAAGCATCTGAAGACACTAGAAAAATCCAAAGGATTGCAACCAGACCAGTATCAGATCTGAGAGGAACAGGTTGATGGAACTGAACCTGACTACATTAGAGAACAAGGGAAACATGATCACTACATACAAAATCTTATATGTAATTGATAGCGCAAATAAAACTGGATTGTTTGATTCAGAAGACAGGATCAAGAGGATACAGGTGAAAAATGAAGACACATATTAACCATAGGGATGTCAGGAAGTATTTCTTTAGTCTCAGGCTGGTTGATAAGTAGAATGAATTGGGTGAGGCAGTGGTGGAGGCAGACTCAATACATAGCTTCAAGAGTAGGTATGACCAAGAAAACCAGAACTCTGTGATGCCCATCAATGTAATCTAAGATGTGGGGCCAGGAGCTAAGTAGCAACCCTATATACAAGCATAACTTGGTGAGTACACACACACACACAGACACACACACACACACACAATACACACACACACACACACACACACACACACACACACACACACACACACACACACACACACACACACACACACAGCTTCTAAGAACTGCTACCTGATATCTGACAAACTTCCTGTCTTGCTCTCTCTCTCTCTCTCTCTCTCTCTCTCTCTCTCTCTCTCTCCTCTCTCTCCTCTCTCTCTCTCTCTCTCTCTCTCTCTCTCTCTCTCTCTCCTCTCCCTTTCTCTCCCTCTCACTTCTGACTCTCCACTCTGACATCTACACTCTCTTACTCTCTGATCTCTTCTAAATCATCTTGAATCCTCTATCTCTCTGTTAATTCCAACAATACTTGCGAAATAAACTTTGTAAATCTGTGATGCTTTGTAAATCAATACATTGAACGTCAATCAAACGTTGTAAATGAACTATACTTTGCGAAATAGTTCTTTGTAAATCAATGATATAATTTGTAAATCAATTATTTCTTGTAAATCAATGATAATTTGTAAATAAATATTTGTAAATCAAGGATATTCGTAGAAAATGATACATGTAGTGAAATGATCTGTGAATGTGATGAAGCCTTGTAGAATTAATAGTTGTATGAACTATTCCCGAAAAAGCATTTAGGCAGTGGGTAGGGTGGGTGTGGGTGGGTGTGGATGGGTGGGTGGGTGTGAGTGGAGTGGATGTGGGTTGGGTGGGTGTGGATGGGTGACAATGGTACCCACAATAAGCATTGGGTATCACTGGTATTGTGGTTGATAATTAGTGGTGGCGTCATGACGGACATCAACAGTGAGAAGGCAGTGGGGAAGGTCCAGGAGTGCCAATGGGAAGGGAAGGAGGTGCCAAGAGGAAGGAGGGACCAAGAGGAGGGTTCCAAGTGGGGGGAGGGTACCAAGAGGGGGGAGGGTTCCAAGTGGGGGGAGGGTGCCAAGAGAGGGGATGATTCCAAGTGGGGGAGGGTGCCAAGATGGGGAGGGTGCCAAGAGGGCTGTATGGAGGGTGCCAAGAAGAGGGTACCAAGAGGGTTGTAGGGAGGGTGCCAAGAAGAGGGTGCCAAGAGAAAGGTGCCAAGAGGATGGGGGTGAAGTGTCAAAGAGGAAGGTAAGGTACCAACCAGCTTTGTATTATTAGTATTATTAATCAAAAAGATGCAGGAAATGCGTACGAGTCACAGATTGTTTCTACCACAATAACAACACAGATTGTTTCTACCACAATAACAACACAGATTGTTTCTACCACAATAACAACACAGATTGTTTCTACCACAATAACAACATGGTTGGTGGTGCCAGTGAGAACTGTTAGTCAGGACACAGGACAAGTGTTTCCTGACGCGGGTCTCGGATGACCCACAGCTGGAGCTTTTAACTAGTAAAGCATATTAACAACATTCTAACAAGAGGAACGGAAGTATAACAGTAATAACAACATAGCAAGAGTCCCAGGTGTTATTTATCATCAGTGTATTGGAAATCTTGAGTAAAACTAATTCCTGGAAGTTCAAGATTATTTTGTTTGTGACAGAACCAACGAGGGGAAATGACTAGGTAGTTAGTAAAGTTAGTTGAAGAAAGTAGGTAAAGCTTAGGTAGGTTAGGTAAGGTTAGGTTAGGTTAGGTCATGTTAGGTTAGGTTAGGTTAGGTTAGGTAAGGTTAGGTAATGTAATGTTAGGTTAGGTTAGGTTAGGTCAGGTCATGTTAGGTTAGGTTAGGTTAGGTTAGGTTAGGTTAGGTTAGGTAAGATTAGGTTAGGTTAGGTTAGGTTAGGTAAGATTAGGTTAGGTTAGGTCATGTTAGGTTAGGTTAGGTTCGTCAGGTTAGGTTAGGTTAGGTTAGGTAAGTTGTCATTAGGTTAGGTTAGGTTAGGTTAGGTAAGTTCGTAGGTTAGGTTAGGTTAGGTTAGGTTAGGTAAGGTTCGTCAGGTTAGGTTAGGTTAGGTAAGTTGGTAGGTTAGTAGTTAGGTTAGGTTAGGTTAGGTAAGGTTCGTCAGGTTAGGTTAGGTTAGGTTAGGTAGGTTGTGTTAGGTTGGTTAGGTTAGGTTAAAGGTCGTCAGGTTAGGTTAGGTTAGGTTAGGTTAGGTTAGGGTTAGGTTGGTAAGGTTAGGTTAGGTTAGGTTGGTTAGGTTGTTAGTAGTTAGGTTAGTATAGGTTAGGTTAGGTTAGTTTTGTTCCAGGTTAGGTTAGGTTAGGTTAGGTTAGGTTAGGTTAGGTAAGGTTAGGTTAGGTTAGGTTAGGTTAGGTTAGGTTAGGTTAGGTAAGGTTCGTCAGGTTAGGTTAAGTTAGGTTAGGTTAGGTAAGGTTCGTCAGGTTAGGTTAAGTTAGGTTAGGTTAGGTAAGGTTAGGTTAGGTTAGGTTAGGTTAGGTTAGGTTAGGTTAGGTTAGGTTGGGTTAGGTAAGGTTCGTCAGGTAAGGTTAGGTTAGGTTAGGTTAGGTTAGGTTAGGTTAGGTTAGGTTAGGTTAGGTTAGGTTAGGTTGGGTTAGGTAAGGTTCGTCAGGTAAGGTTAGGTTAGGTTAGGTTAGGTTAGGTTAGGTTAGGTTAGGTTAGGTAAGGTTAGGTTAGGTTAGGTTAGGTTAGGTTAGGTTAGGTTAGGTAAGGTTCGTCAGGAAACAGGGCAAGTGTTTCCTGACGCGGGTCTTAGTCAGCTGATGACCCACAACTGGAGCTTTTAGTCACCTGACCAAGACCTTCCGCTGGCTTACCACTCCTCCACTTAAAAATTATGGTTATAACTATGACTACTTTAGATACCTGGAAATAACCTGCTTGACTGCTTCTGGTTAACAAGGACACCCCTCTTAATAATTTAGAGATTACAGCGGAACTCGGCACAAGCGACCACAAACATTTATACTGTGGATAATTCACTAGTAGTCCCAGACTTTAACTTACATTAAACTGATCCTATGATCTTGATAGTTGTCTAAGCACTATACACGCTGCCTAAACAACATTTAGAGAAAATTTGGAGAAATTAGATCGAATAGAAATGACCTGAGATGGATGAACAGGTTTAAATTTCTTTTAGGGAAGAAGAAAGGGATTTATAGACTTATCATAAGATGTGAGGGTCGTTGATGATTCAATATATTGACATTAAGAGGCAGGCTAAACCAGGGAGATGATAAACTATATTGACATTAAGAGGGAGACTGTAAATGAATGGTTCAGAGAACCGACAAGTTGATAAATTAGACACATATACAACACTTGGGTATCTTTATTGAGGACTGATGAAGCCACTGTGGGACGAAATGTTTCCTCAATAAAGATACCCAAGTGTTGCATATATGTCTAATTTATCAAGAGGGAGGCTAAACGAGGGAGATGATAAACAGCATTATGAAAGTAACGTGGATGAGGATTCTAACACACACACACACACATTTTCTGAGAATAGGGAGGTTTGCAAGAGGAAGAATCCGGCCAGTCAAAGTGATTTTCAAGGTAGAATTGGCTCGAAACAGGATCCTGCAGGAGAAAGCAAGACTAAGGGATATGCCAGAGTACCGGAGAATGTATCTCGACTGCGACAGAACACGAGAAGAAAGACAGATACTGAAAGAGAGGGTACAAAGACAAAAGAAGGAAAGAGAGATGGACAGGAGAACCCAGACTCAGGAGGAAGCTCAAATACAATCACCTACAGATGTCCCCCAACCTGGACAACCCCAATGCAATCAAACATTCTAACCCAAAACACATGCCATACCTAATGCTCCCACCCACCTCATTACAAACTCCACCTTCACACCAACCACCCATAGTTCCTCATCAGGTCTCCCACTTTCCCAACCCCAAAGTACCCCCCAGACTACGGTTTTTGAAAAGAAGTTGAAGGTTTGGTATACAAATGCAGATGGAATAACAAATAAATGTGAGGAGTGGCATAAAAGAATAAAGGAGACATCCCCAGACATAATAGCACTCACAGAAACGAAACTCACCAGGATGATAACAGATGCAATCTTTCCACCCGGATATCAAATCCTTAGGAAAGATAGAGGGAGCAGAGGGGGAGGAGGAGTTGCACTGCTCATTAAGAACCGGTGGGGATTTGAGGAAGTGGAAGGAATGGATGGAATGGGCGAAAGGGACTACATAGTAGGAACAATTCAGTCTGAGGGCCATAAGGTGGTAATTGCTGTAATGTACAACCCATCACAGAACTGCAGGAGGCCAAGAGAAGAATACGACAAGAGAAACAGATCAATGGTAGACACACTAGCCGAGGTGGCCAGAAGAGCCCACATGGGAAGAGCAAAGTTACTAGTTATGGGTGATTTCAATCACAAGGAGATTGATTGGGAAAACCTGGAGCCCCATAGGGGTCCTGAATCATGGAGAGCCAAAATGATGGATGTGGTATTGGAAAACCTCATGCATCAACTTGTTAGAGACACTACCAGAGAGAGAGGTGAGGATGATCCAGCAAGACTGGACCTAGTATTCACCTTGAGTAGTTCGGAAATCAAGGATATAACGTATGAAAAGCCCCTTGAAGCTAGTGATCATTTGGTTCTGTGTTTTGATTATATAGTTGAGCTACAAGTGGAGAGGGGAGCAGGAATAGGAAGGGAAAAACGAAACTACAAAAAAAGGGGACTACACAGGCATGAGGAACTTCCTACAAGACGTTCAGTGGGAGAGAGAATTGGCAGGAAAACCAGTAAAAGAAATGATGGAATATGTGACAACCAAATGCAAAGAGGCAGAGGAGAAGTTTGTTCCCAAGGGAAACAGAAGTAATGGGAAGACCAGAACGAGTCCTTGGTTCACCTAGAGGTGTAGGGAGGCAAAAACTAAGTGCAATAGAGAATGGAAAAAGTACAGAAGACAAAGGACCCAGGAAAATAAAGAGATAAGCCGAAGAGCCAGAAACGAATATGCACAGGTAAGAAGGGAGGCTCAGCGACAATACGGGTCAAGTCTGACCCGAAGCTGTTGTATAGCCACATCAGGAGGAAAACAACAGTCAAGGACCAGGTAATCAGGCTGAGGAAAGAAGGTGGGGAGTTCACAAGAAACGACCAAGAGGTATGTGAGGAGCTCAACATGAGATTTAAAGAAGTATTTACAGAGGAGACAGGAAGGACTCCAGGAATTCAGAATAGGGAGGTATACCAACAAGTGCTGGATGAAATACACATAACCGAGGAAGAGGTGAAGAAGCTGCTATGTGAACTCGATACCTCAAAAGCGGTGGGACCGGACAACATTTCTCCGTGGGTCCTTAGAGAGGGAGCAGAGATGTTGTGTGTGCCACTAACAAAATCTTCAACACATCCATTGAAACTGGGCAGCTACCTGAGGTGTGGAAGTTGGCAAATGTAGTCCCAATTTTTAAGAAAGGAGACAGACACGAGGCATTAAACTACAGACCTGTGTCACTGACGTGTATAGTATGCAAAGTCATGGAGAAGATCATCAGGAGGAGAGTGGTTTAGCACCTAGAAAGACACAAGCTTATAAACGACAACCAGGACGGTTTCAGGGAAGGAAAATCCTGTGTCACAAACCTACTGGAGTTTTATGACAAGGTAACAGAAGTAAGACACGAGAGAGAGGGGTGGATAGACTGCATTTTCTTGGACTGCAAGAAGGCGTTCGACACAGTTCCTCACAAGAGGTTAATGCAAAAGCTAGAGGATCAGACACACGTAACAGGAAAGGCACTGCAATGGAGGGAGGCAGCAGCGAGTCATGGTACGTGACGAGGTGTCAGAGTGGGCACCTGTGACGAGTGGGGTTCCACAAGGGTCAGTCCTAGGACCTGTACTGTTTTTGGTATATGTGAATGACATAACGGAAGGGATAAACTCAGAAGTGTCCCTGTTTGCAGATGATGTGGATCAGGCAGGACTACAAAGAGACCTAGACAGGCTACAAGCCTGGTCCAGTAACTGGCTCCTTGAATTTAACCCTGCCAAATGTAAAGTCATGAAGATCGGGGAAGGGCAAAGAAGACCGCAGACAGAGTATAATCTAGGTGGCCAAAGACTGCAAACCTCACTCAAGGAAAAAGATCTTGGGGTGAGTATAATACCGAGCACATCTCCTGAGGCACACATCAATCAGATAACTGCTGCAGCATACGGGCGGCTGGCAAACTTAAGAATAGCATTCCAATACCTCACTAAGGAATCATTCAAGACTCTCTACACCATATACGTCAGGCCCATACTGGAGTATGCAGCACCAGTTTGGAACCCACACATGGTAAAGCACGTCAAGAAATTAGAGAGAGTGCAAAGGTTTGCAACAAGACTAGTCCCAGAGCTAAGGGGATTGTCCTACGAAGAAAGGTTAAGGGAAATCGGCCTGACGACACTAGAGGACAGGAGGGTTAGGGAAGACATGATAACGACATATAAAATACTGCGAGGAATAGATAAGGTGGACAGAGACAAGATGTTCCAGAGAGGGGACACAGAAACAAGGGGTCAGTGTTGGAAGTTGAAGACTCCTATGAGTCAAAGGGATGTTAGGAAGTATTTCTTCAGTCATAGAGTTGTCAGGAAGTGGAATAGCCTAGAAAGTGACGTAGTGGAGGCAGGAACCATACATAGTTTTAAGACGAGGTTTGATAAAGCTCATGGAGCAGGGAGAGAGAGGACCTAGTAGCAATTAGTGAAGAGGCGGGGCCAGGAGCTATGACTCGACCCCTGCAACCACAAATAGGTGAGTACACACACACACACACACATACATACACACATACACACACATACACATACATGTCTAACGAGGAGAGGTTAAGAAATCGACCTGACGACACTGGAGGACAGGAGAGACAGGGGGGGACGTGATAACGACATATAAAATACTGAGAGGAATTGACAAGGTGGACAGAGACAGAATGTTCCAGAGATGGGACACAGCAACAAGGGGACACAATTGGAAGTTGAAGACTCAGATGAATCACAGGATGTTAGGAAGTATTTCTTCAGTCATAGAGTTGTCAGGAAGTGGAATAGTCTGGGAAGTGATGTAGTGGAGGCAGGCTCCATTCATAGCTTTAAGAAGAGGTTTGATAAAGCACATGGCTCAGGGAGAGACCCAGTAGCGGCCAGTGAAGAGGCGGGGCCAAGAGCTATGAATCGACTCCTGCAACCACAACTAGGTGAGTACACACACACACACACACAGGTGGCCTAGTGGTAAAGCTTCGCTTCACGCACAGAGGGCCCGGGTTCTATTCCCGGCGGGGCGGAAACATTTCGAAGTGTTTCCTTACACACACACACATACACACACACACATACACACACACACACATACACACACACACATACAACAGGCCTAGTGTCTAATCGACATGTGCCTAGGACAAAATGGTAACTAACACACACACACACACACACACATACACACATACACACATACACACACACACACATACACACACACAGCTGGTATAATTAAAGAAAATTATATACAGATGAGTCGTGAATGATGAAAGTGACTGCTTATGGTGCTCACTTTCACTCACCTGTAGTGATATGTAACACCTGTTCTTTCTACTTTTAATAGAAAGTCTCTTTATATACACATTATATATATATATATATATATATATATATATATATATATATATATATATATATATATATATATATATATATATATATGTCGTGCCGATTAGGTAAAACTGGTCAATTAGCAAGAACTCATTTAAAATTAAGTCCTTTCTAAAATTTTCTCTGATACGTTTAAAGATATATTTTTTTTCATTTATGTTAATGTAAGAATTTATAATTTTGTACCAAGAGAAACTTTGAAAACCTACCTAACCTTATTACAACAAGCGCAATTTAATTTAGCCTAACCCAACTAAATATATTTTAGATACGTTAACATTAATTTAATAATAAACAAACACAATGAAATATATTTTTTTCGTTATGTTCAGAATGATTTTTGCGAAATTATTGCATACACAAATTTTCACTTGTCTTATATAGCAAGAAGAGCTTTGCTATTTAAGCCACGCGGGAGTTGAATGATAACTCTAGGTCTTTCATGTTGCAATCGACACATCATCAGGAGCTTGCAATGTTGCAGAAAGAGGAGGTACAAGTAAAAACTATCAGTGGAACGTATTTGCTGGAATGAGCAAAAAACTGTTAATTAACTTTAGTTATCATTGTGAAAGTTAGAAGTGTGTGTGTGTGTACTTACTTGTGGTTGCCGGGGGTCGAGTCACCGCCCCTGTCTTTACAATGACCTACAACACTACAGTATACTGCTTGACCGCCAATATGGCGGCGGGTTACCCCCATGATGTCACTGGTACTCACCTTCCTCTTCCTTTGGTTGTTTTGTCGTTGTCTTGGTCGAGGGGGGCGGTCTTCCCCCCACTCTGGGGCACCCCCTCCGACCCCCCTCGCCGCCCTCTGCCGCCCACCACCCCGCCCTCCACGCCCAACCTGAAGACAAACATTATTATTATTATTATTATTATTATTATTATTATTATTATTATTATTATTATTATTATGGGCCGTCTGGCACCTAGACAGAGTTACTAAAAAAAGAAATAATCTCATCATCATCATTCACTCCATCACTGTCTTGCCAGAGGGGTGCTTTACACTACAGTTATAAAACTGCAACTAATTAACACCCCTCCTTCAGAGTGCCGGCACTGTACTTCCCATCTCCAGGACTCAAGTCCGGCCTGCCGGTTTCCCTGAATCCCTTCATGTTACCTTGCTTACACTCCAACAGCACGTTAAATCATAAAAACTATTTGTCTCCACTCGCTCCTATCTAATACGCTCACGCACGCTTGCTGGAAGTCCAAGCCACTCGCACACAAAAACCTCCTTTACCCCCTCCCTCCAACCTTTCCTAGGTCGACCCCTACCCCACCTTCCTTTCCCTATAGATTTATACGCCCTCTAAGTCATCCTATTTGCTCCATCCTCTCTAAATGTCTGAACCACCTCAACAACCCCTCCTAAGACCTCCGGATAATACTTTTAGTAACCCTGCACCTCCTCCTAATTTCCAAACTATAGATTCTCTGTATTATATTCACACCACACATTGACCTCAGACATGACATCTCCACTGCCTCCAGCCTTCTCCTTGTTGCAACATTCACAACCCATGTCTCACACCCATATAAGAGTGTTGGTATAACTATACTCTCATACATTCCCCTCTTTACTTCCATGGACAAAGTTCTTTGTCTCCACAGACTCCTCAGTGCACCACTCACCCTTTTCACCCTCATCAGTACTATGATTCACCTCATCCTTCATAGACCCATCTGCTGACATGTCCACTCCTAAATATCTGAATACATTCACCTCCTCCATACTCTCTCCCTCCAATCTGACATCGAATCTTTTAATACCCAAATTATTTATCCTCATCACCTTACTCTTTCCTATATTCACTTTAAATTTCCTTCTTTCACACACCCTACCAAACTCATCCACCAACCTCTGCAACTTCTCTTCAGAATCACCCAAAAGCACAGTGTCATCAGCAAAGAGCAACTGTGACAACTCCCACTTTGTGTTAGATTCTTTATCTTTTAACCCCACACCTCTTACCAACACCATTGCATTCACTTCTCTTACAACCCCATCTATAAATATATTGAACAACCATAGTGACATCACACATCCTTGTCTAAGGTCTACTTTTACTGGGAAATAATCTCCCTCTCTCCTACATACACTAACCTGAGCCTCACTATCCTCGTAAAAACTCTTCACTGCTTTCAGTAACCTACCTCCTATTCCATACATTTGCAACAACTGTCACATTACCCCCCTATCATACACTTTTTCCAAATCCATAAATGCCACAAACACCTCTTTACAATTATCTAAATACTGTTCACCTATATGTTTCACTGTAAACACTTGGTCTACACACCCCCTACCCTTCCTAAAGCCTCCTTGTTCATCTGCTATCCTGCTCTCTGTCTTACTCTTAATTCTTTCAATAATAACTCTACCATACACTTTACCAGGTATACTCAACAGACTTATTCCCCTATAATTTTTACACTCTCTTTTGTCCCCTTTGCCTTTATACAAAGAAACTATGCATGCTCTCTGCCAATCCCTAGGTACATTACAGTCTTCCATACATTTATTAAATAAAAACACTAACCACTCCAAAACTATATCCCCACCTGCCTTTAACATTTCTATCTTTATCCCATCAATCCCAGCTGCCTAATCCCACACACACAACACACACACACACACACACACACACACACACACACACACACACACACACACACCACGCACGCACACGCACTACACACACACACACACACACACACACACACACACACACACACACACACACACA
>WNWK01039823.1:0-17266 GCA_009830355.1 Cherax destructor
TGTGTATAACTGGACAGGGGGTTGCCGAGTGCCTGTCTCTTGTTAAACGGGGGAAAATTTGGGTTTATAGTATTTTTGGGGTTTTTGTAGGATTATTAAAAACTTTGTCGACTATTTTCCGCGCATTTTCGAATAAATTTCGCCCTTGTGTTGAGTGGGGTCTTTAACTGTTTTGTTTTCTTTTCGAGGACGTTATTTGGCATGGAATTTTTATAAGAATGAATAATTTTTTTTAAAGTCTTCTTTTACGATAGCAAATTTCTAGTTGTCGAAGGCACTTTTTTGATATTATTATTATCATCAAATAGAAGCGCCAAACCATGGGGTTTTTACAGCCCCGCGGGAGCCTTGTCGATAGACACTTGGCCTTTTTTTTTGTGTGTGTGTGTTTGTGTGTAGGGTGTTACTGAGGTATCAAGTTTAGGGGGGTTTTTGTCGAGTGTCGTTTGGGGGGGGTTTTTGGGTCGAGTGTCGTTTAGTGGGGTTTCGTCGAGTGTCGTTTGGTCAGATCTTTCTCATGAGGGGTGAAAAGCCGTTTTTTTTTTCGTCGTTTAGAATGTAGGTTGGGTAAGAGTACTCAGGAAACAGGAAAAAGGGTTTCCGAGGGGGTCGGGTTTTTGGGACGCCCCGTAAATGGAGTTTTTAGAAAATGACTGGGGGCCCCGTTTAGCTTGTTTAATCCACCCTTTTTTAAAAAATTTAAAAAAGGGAAATAATTTGATTTAAATGTTTTAGTGTAATTTTTCTCCGGGGTGTCTTTAAAAGACAGTGGTTTTTTTGGGGGGATTTTATAAGAAAGTGGCTTTTTTGGGGGAAATTTTTATAATGCATCTCAAGACTGGCAAATTTTTACCCAATTTGAAAAAGACCGTCTTTAGGCGATTTGGGAGAATGATGAAATTGTTTCACATTGTTTTTTTTGGGGGTTTTTCCCCAGGTAATCTAAAATGTGATGGTATGTTGATAATTTATGCAACTGAATTTATGTGTACCTATACCTGAATAAACTTCCCCTTTCTAATTGTGGGGTATAGCAATTTTTGAGTAAAGGTTTTGGGAAGTGTAGGTCAATTTTTGAACAGACGTAGACTATATTCAGTTTGAGGTATCTTGAGATGTCGTTGATGTCCAGGAGCTAAATAAATATACGTTTGGGAAACCAAGAGAAAGAAAAATTGCCTGAACAGTTGAATTTTATGGGGGGGGAAAACATTATTAAATGAATAGCCAAATACATATTAGTTTTAAATTTTGAATCTTCTGGCAATGTAGCACGAAAGGGGGAAAAAAAAACAACACAGTTTTTTTTTAAAAAAAAGATTAAATTTTAGTTTTAAAAAAAAAAAGGGAAAAATTATAAAATGTGAATTTGAGGATGAGAGGGGTTTAAAAAAAGGGGTTCCCCCCTTTTTTTTTTAAACCCCCCCAAGATCAATCCTCCAAGTCTGACAAACCCAAAGACTCGTACCGCCATGTTTCTCGAGTCCTTCACGTATCAGAGAAAACATTATGAACATTCATACATTAATTTCCCTTTAATTATTATTCATTCCTGGGGGAAACGTTAAGCCCGTTGAAGTTATACAATGCCAATTTTATCCGTTGAAAGTTGTTGCATAATTAACAAGTCTATAAAAAGTTATCCTTTTTTTTAGTACGACAAATTTTTTTTGGTTATTTACCAGGATGATTGCGAATCAGTAATGTGGAATAAAATAATTTATTAAAGTTTAACTGAAAATTTAAAAAACATTGTTTATATAAATTTGTTTTTTATATATATTATATATATATATATATATATATATATATATATATATATATATATATATATATATATTTTGGCCCCTTTGTGGTCCTGTTAATAAGAAGGAACTCATTGATTTGTCTATATTTTTATTAATAACTTTTTTTAGCTATTCTTCATTTTGTCTGCACATTAATTGATGAATTTATGCTTTGTCTGAACTGGGTTTAGGAGGTGGCAGTGGTAGTGGTGGTAGTAGTGGTGATGGTTGTGGTGGTGGTAGTAGTGGGGTTTTGGGGAGTAGTGGTGATGGTTGTGGTAGTGGTGGTAGCAGTAGTAGTGGATGGTTGTGGTAGTAGTAGTAGTGATGGTTGTGGAGAAAAATAGTAGTAAATGGTTTTGGTAGTGGTGGTGATGTTTGTGGTAGTAGTGGTGATGTTTGTGGAAAGGTGGTGAGGGTTTGGGGGAGTAGTGGTGATGGTTTTGGTAGTAGTGGTGATGTTTGTGGTAGTAGTGGTGATGTTTGTGGTAGTAGTGGTGAGGGTTTGTGGTATGGGGGGAGAGTAGTAGTGATGGTTGTGGTAGTAGTAGTGGTGATGGTTGTGGTAAGGGTGGTGATGGTTGGGGTTTTGTGGTGGTGATGGTTTTAGTAGTAGTGGTGATGGTTGTGGTAGTAGTGGTGATGGTTGTGGTAGTGGTGGTAGCAGTAGTAGTGAGGGTTTTGGGGGGAATAAGTATTATTGATGGTTGTGGTAGTGGTGGTGATGGTTGTGGTTGTGGGGTGATGGTTGTAAGTAGTAGTGGTGATGGTTGTGGTAGTAGTGGTGATGGTTGTGGTAGCAGTGGTGATGGTTGTGGTGTAAGGGTGATGGATGTGGTGGTAGTAGTGGTGGGGTTGGGTTTGGGAGTAGTGATGGTTGTGGTAGTAGTATTGGTGATGGTTGTGGTAGTGGTGGTGGTAACGGTGATGGATATGGTGGTAAGTAGTGGAGATTTTTGTGGTGGGGGTTTTGGTAGTAGTGGTGGGGGGTTGGTTGGTAGTAGTGGTGATGGTTTGGTAGTGGTGGTAGTAGTAGTGGTGATAGTTGTGGTGGGGGTTTAGTAGTGATGGTTGTGGTGGTGGCTGTGGTGGTAGTGGTGTTGGGTTGGTGGTAGTAGTGGTGATGGTTTTGGTGGTAGAGGTGATGGTTGTGGTGGGGGTAATAGTAGTGATGGTTGGGGTGGGGGGTTGGTGGTAGTAGTGGTGATGATTGTGGTAGTGATGGTAGTAGTGATGGTTGTGGTAGTAGTGGTGGTAGTGATATTTGTGGTGATGGTTGTGGGTGGGGGTAGTGATGGTTGTGGTGGTGGCTGTGGTGGTAGTAGTGGTGATGGTTGTGGTGACCCCCCCCTTTTTCTCACCATCTCCCCATCAAACACATTAACCAAGATAATGCTCTCATTCTCTACCATCTTCCTCCCTTTTCTTTCCCCCTCATTTTTTTTAACCCCTCTCCCCTTTCCCCGTCTTGTCTGTCATTTGCCCCTTTGGGTTTACTCTTTCCCAACTTTAGCATTATATATATTAATATTTAAGTGTTCATTTTGTACTTTTTAATAGAATTACACTCTTTCGGGTTTTTGATTCCTTCAATTTGATTTTCTGTTGTCCATATCCCAAGCCCCCGACCAAGTATATGGAGCATGAAAAGGGCCCCCGGATTTTTAAAAAAAAATGTAAAATTTCCAAATTTTTCCAGCAGTAGTATAAATTTTTTTTTAAAGGGATGTTCTTTTCATCAAAATGAAAATTTTTTTGTGTCCAAAAAAAAACCTAGTTGCTGTTAAAATTTATGCAAAATTTTTTTTTATCTCCCCACTGGTATAATTTTTTTTTTTATCCCCTCACAGTTTGATTCTTCTTATGACCTCGCTGGTGCTGCCTTTTTTCCCATTCTCTGCCGGGGCCCCCTTTCCCCCCCCTAGCCCCCCTTTTTTAACACTTTGCCTTCAACATCGATAATGTCTAGTATCATTCCCCGCATGACAATGTTTTCTCTCTTTGTTATTTCCTTTTTTCCAGGAGAAACCCCTTGGGTCTGGTGGAAAGGACTCTTGAAACAAAAAATGATTGCTTCCCCTTTCCCCAAAGGGTCTGATGACCTTCACGGGATTGCACTTCCCATGAATAAAATATATTTCTATACTACTCTGTCTCCACCTGTTTTCGGCCCTTTTTAAAATTTGTGAAATGGTCCCTTTCCTCCTGCAGGGGGCCCCCCTTTCGCGTCTTATTCGTCCTCCCGCCTCCTCCCCGGGGGTTCCCCTGGCCGTTCCCCCCAGCTGGTCCGGGGCCTCGGTCTCTTCAAGGTCCCGGGGCTCGGATTTTTCATCCTCCTCTCCTGGTTTTCCCACTGGGTTTTAACTTGTCTCCCCGGCCCTTCCCCGCCCGCTGTTGGTCGTTTTGAAATGAAAGTCTGCAGAAAAAATTATTGCTGGAAAATTTGTATGGTAAAAACAAGTTTTTTAAAAAAAAAACTATGCAATATCTAATCCTCAACAATAACGTTATTTCCCTATTCTTGGAAAGAGGACTTTTTTTTTCCCGCAATTGCTGTGACATCGACATCACTGAACCAACACTAGTCACTCCACATCCCAACGTGATCATCGGAACGAGAAGAAATCTCTAACAAATTTCATAGCCACGAGTACAATGAGAGACAACAATAATGTCAGGGGCCCAAGATAATTCAACTGCCTCCCAGCATACCCCTGGCTGTCTTCAAAAGGCTCTGGGCAGGGACCTAAAGTCAGACCTGCCAGCCGGGCTGTGGTTCTATCAGTTTTCTGCGACCAGCAGTAAAAACCCGGTAGATCAGACCCCGATCCACCACGAGGCCGGTCTCAACCGAGCCGTGGGGCGTTGACCCCCGAAACCCTCTCTAGGTATACTCAGGTATGCAGAAAAGTAGTCACTAGGCAATTTGTTCAGGATGCAAATTTAAATTTTACCTTTCTCATGGGATTTAGGAAGACCGGAACCATATGATTTTGGGCCATTGAGAAGAACTCTAAAGTGTGTTGTGAATTTTGTTTTCCCTGGATTTATGACTGCCAATGAGACTGATGGTCAAGTGTCTTTTCAGGTCATTGCTTCGGTGGCAAAAAAAAAAAAAAATTGACGAAAAAAAGGAAAATTTAGTTCCCTGTGGGACAGTGTAAAAGGCCTGCTGGTGCCCTCCATTAAACAAATTAAATATTACTAGCTGGTAAAAATATTAGATAATAAATTTTGCACGCGTTGTGTATGTGCGTGCACGTGTGCGTGGGGCGTGCGCGTGTATGGTTTTGATTTATACCTACATGTCTCATAACTTTCTGTAATATTGTAGTATTAAAACTGCTGAAATTGGGCAATGCGTAAAAAATTTATTTTACAATATATTTTTGGATTCTAGCTTTTAAAAATTTCAATGGTTTAACACTGGACACCGACTTAGCTATCAACACTACGTCTGTACAAACATTACTTTTTCTAAATAACAAAAGGCACAATACCGTGACTGGAACAATACACACAACCCGCAATATAAAGAGGAGCAGACGACGTTTGGCCCGACTTGGACCAAGCCCAAGTGGGGGAAAATTTCCCCTCTCTTTTATATGTGGGGTTTTGTGTATTATATTTCTATCTTTATCTCTACTACAATAATAACTCGCATTACCCTTTGTCATCATTGATAAAATATTTAAAATTATACTCTATTATTTAAAAATTGTTCATATTATTATTAAATTATTATTGCATATCGTCGAAGGGAATCAAATAATAACCCCGTTTTTTTTTAATTCTTCCTGCAAGGATTTAGTTTATAATTTAAGAACACTCATACAATTGGTTTTTTTTATAACTGTGGCGTATTGTAACTAAAAAGATGCAACTATTAGTTTTGTGCACTTTCCCCGCGGGGGAATATTATACATACCATTCCAGATTTTGATTTCCGTTCGAAAAGGGTTGGAATGCTCTTCCAAGGTTCAAACTTTCAACACCGGTGTACCCTACTGATAAGAAGGTTGGGATTGCTACTGGGTTCTGAGGGAAGAGACTGCCCAAATTGGGAAATGTCACCCAGTTCAGGGGGAAAGTCACCCAGTTCAGGGGGAAAAGTCACCCAGTTCATGGGGAAAGTCACCCATTTCTAGGAAAGTACCCAGTTCTGGGGAAAGTCACCCAGTTCAGGGGAAAGTACCCAGTTCAGGGGGAAAGCCCCCAGTTCAGGGGGAAAGTCATCCAGTTCATGGAAAATCCCCAGTTCACGAGGAAATCCCCCGTTCCCGAGGAAACCCCCCAGTTCACGAAGAAAGTCACCCATTTCCCGGGGGAAAGTCACCCAGTTCAGGGGGAAGTCACCCAGTTCACGGGAATCCCCCAGTTCGGGGAAGTCACCCAGTTCAGGGGGAAGTCACCCAGTTCACGAGGAATGTCATTTATAATTAAAACCCCCCTTCCCTCCCTAATAGCCAATGCGCCCCTGGCGATGAGCAGCGGCCATCATGGATGTTTAATAAAGCTTGGCGATAAATCACGTGTGTGGGGTCAGTGGTGTTCTCTTTTGGTTTTCCCCGAAGGGATACCTTCAAGTGGTTGTCTGAATTTTTTTTTTCTTCCTCAGACTTCCGTTTACATCTCGAAAACACATTATTCGATTAGCTTCAAAATATCAACGCTGTTGGTATGTGCTGGTGCCTCTGGTTTAAATTTTTTAGACCTGTGATGACTCGTTTTTTAAAAAAGGTTGTCATTAGAGTGTGGAGGCTCAAATTGATTTTCAAAAAAGTCATATTTTTTCCAAAAAAACTCTAAAAGTCTCTACTGAAAGGATTAAGATTCTGTGATTCTTTTTTTTTTTAAAGAAAGGATCGCCTCGGTTTTGTCTTAAGTTTTGATTTGTAAATTTAAAATTTTTTACACACAAGCCCTAGAAGAAGGGGGTTCTTTTTTGGAATCGGACCGAAACGTCGTCGTAAACTCCTCTCTTTATGTGCCCGGTTTTGTGTTTGTCACCATTTTGCCCTTTTTTTATTTAAAATTTTGTTCTTTTTCCATTCAATAACTGAAGAATGCCTCTTTTGATCGGCTTCAATCCCCAAACAGTGGTGCGTCAAGAAATTTTGGGTAGATCCTGGGCTTTTGGTGCCAGTTTCAATTTTGGAAATTTGGAACCATTAGAATCATGGTTTTTACGCGAAATTTTTTAAGTATTTATCCGATCGGCAAGGTCAACCACAGACGTGGATGCAGCCGACCAATCTTGGGAGTTTGGGAAAAACCTAAGCATGCTTAGCATCCCCCCATCCTCGGTCTCGTAAGTGTACCCCCAAGGTCTTACGATTCTATAGCGAAAAAACGCTCTTCATCCCCTCTCACAAATTATTCGCTTAACGGGCCCTAAATACCCTTGTCTTTAATAACATGTTCATTTTTCGCTATAATCATTGTCCCTAATTACTATCGCATTTACGAAACAGAAAAAGCAAAATGCGATAGTAATTATGAATAAAATTTAATAAAAAAATGAACATTATTAAAAAGACCTGCTTCTTAAACTTTCTAAAAAAATTTTATTTTCCATAAGTCTAGATCTCAACCAGACTCTCAACAACGCTTGCTATAAGCATTTAACATTTGGTATCTACGAATATTCATTTTATAGTATACTTGTATAAAAGCGTATCGATAATCCCGGGTTTAAAACTCCTTAGCTAATTGTAAATTTTTTTAGAACTTTTTAGGATGTATCATTGTCTTAAAACTTTCTATTCCTTCAGTCCTCGTCGCTATCTGAACCCCCGAACGTCTTCCAATACTAAGTCCCTCCCGGGGAAATGCCTTGATGCCGATGATGGACTCACGATCCCCAAAAATTGGATTTGTCCTCTTCTTTGGATCGATTCTAATCTTTAATTTTTCAGGTGTCTTGGAAGCCCTTTGCTAAAAAAAAACAAAATATCTAACCCCAGATATTGAATCAATTTCACTTTGTCGCAAGAAATGTCTTATGGTCTCAATTTTAAATCGACTCTTTCAAAGTCAAAATTTGAGAAGATAAAGATAATTAAAGATCACAATAACTATTAGCATGAATAAATATGTATGTGAGTGTGTAGAAGTAGTTTTTAATATGTGCCCGACTACTCCAGTGGTGAAAAATCTCTCCGTAGCAAATCCTTTTGTGTAGTAGTACTTGAGTTTCTGGTCTGGCAATGGGCACCCCACACTAAAATCTGCTTATGCGGATTTTTTTCCCTTTTTTGAAATAATCCGAATCAGTTCGAGTCTCACCTTTGAAGAGCTTGTCCAAGTAGGAGGGCGGGTTTGTGGGCGCCGGGGTGGGAGGCTCCGTCTCTGTCGGGCATACATGGACATTAATAGATGGAAATATACATTTATTTATATACTTTGGTTGGTAAAGACAATACAATATGATGTATAGAAAACATTAATTATATATATATATATATATATATATATATATATATATATATATATATATATATATATATATATATATATATATATAGTGCCGAATAGGTAAAACTTGGGGATTTTGGTTTAAAATGGGAAACCCTCTTCTTGCCGAATAAGGCAAGCGAAGATTTTTGTATGCAATAATTTCACAAAAATCATTCTGAATCTAACAAAAAAAAATATTTCATTGTGTTATTTTTATTATTAAATTATTGTAAATTTACCTAAAATATATTTAGTTGGATTATATGTCGTGCTGAATAGGTACAATTGATAAATTAGCAAGAACTCATTTAAAATTAAGTCATTTCAAAAAATTTTTCTTATACGTTTAGAGAGTTTTTTTCATTTATGTTAATGAAAAATTAATTTTGTAAAAAAAACCCGGGAAAACTTACCTAACCTTATTATAACAAGCGCAATTTAATTTACCCTAATCCAACTAAATATATTTTAGATAAGTTTACAATAATTTAATAATAAAAAAACACATTGAAATATAGTTTTTTCGTTAGGCTCAGAATGTTTTTTTGGAAATTATTGTACATAAAAATTTTAGCTTTCCTTATTCGGCAAGAAAAAGTTGCTATTTAAGCTAAAATTGCAAGTTTTTACCTATTCGGCACTACATATATAAAGAAAAATGCAAATAAAGAGAACGGGGCAGGAAATAAGAAAATAAATAATAGGAATAAGGCTGGAGAGGCTGCATGTGTGGTGGCGTGGTGAGCGGTACGTGACCACGCAACGACGTTGGCCCGATAGGACTCATAACAAATTATATTCCATCAAGCCAAGTTTGGGTTTCGGCCCTTTCTTATCATCGATGCCGCGATTGCGGGCTACGTTTTCCCCGTTTTCCCGTATGGGGCCCCCCGTCCCACTCATGGGTATCTCATGGAGGGGGGCCCTGTTCCACATTTGGAATTATCAGGTTCCATTTTCAGTTTCCCATATTCTTTTGGGACAGCCCCTTTTTCAACGAACACGTATAATTTCCTCTGACGTCGTAAACCGCTCTAACATCCATACTTTATTTTCCCCTCCTCGCTGAGGGCCCCCAAATTTTGACCCCAGACCCCCTTTTGATTTTTTGACAGCAACTGATTTATTACACGAACTTTGATAATACTCCTTTTTAGCATTCCCCGCCCTTTCTAACTCTACCTCTGTTATCCCTCCATCACTGCCCTGCACCCTGTATGACCCCACTGGGTTTATAATAACCGAGAGGATGAAAAAGACGAAGGAAAGAAGAACGTTTTAAACTTAAAGAGCCTCGGAACCAACAGGTCATTCATCGTTGTGTTCAATATAAGTGTCCAAACACGCGTAAGTAGATACCACTCACTTGCTTGATGAAACAATCTCTATCCCCAGTGAGTCACACTAAGGAACATATGATAAAATGTTGAATATCTTTCAAAAAAGAAAACATCAAAAGGTTTTTTAAAAAGTGATTCAGTAAAACTTCCTCGAAGTAGTGAGAGGTACCCAGAGGTACCCTGTACTGCCAGAAAAAACTGAAGATCCCAAAGTCACTGGTAACCCCTTTTTAAAAATGTGTCAATCAGCGGTACAGCACACGTACATAGAGGGAAAGGGGGGTTAAGGGTCACCCGTAAGTAGTCTCAAAGTGATGGTTCGTGTGGAAATATGAGTTGTATGCCCCTTTATGTATTTAGCGATTAGTTATGATTATAATAATGTGGAAATATGGGGGGGCCCGGAGCCAGACCCCTAGGCTTGTTGTCGTCCGAAAGGGTTCAGTGGACCCCCCCCCAAAAAGACGAGAGGAAGAGGCAAGAAAAAGGGAAAGAGGCAAGACAGGGTAAAAAATTTTAGAAACTGAGTTACCAGTGAAAATCTGACAGTAAGGAGGAAGGCTGCAAGAAAGAGACGACATTTAGGACATAAGACTAAGTAAAATGAATGAGGAAGATGGTGATGAAGGTGAGAGAGGACTAATGTGGGGTAAAGGGAGGGGACTGTTGGGGGGAAGAGGAAGAGAACGGGGAAGATACTGGGTTTTTTTTCTTTAAAAGCAAAAAAAAAACAAAAAGAAAAAAAAAAAAGATAGGATAACACATAATTTGGTAAGCAGATTTATATCCATTTGTCACAAACATGATGTGTGAAGAGAGACAGACACAGACGGGAAGAGAGGGCAAAACAGACGGGAATGTGATTTTTTTCCTTTTCCCGGGCTCTCACGCTGATAAGTGATTTTTCCTAATTGTGGAGGAAAGAAGGCAGGCAAAACGCCACCGTAAGAACGGCAGGAATGGAGAGTGATTGGAAGATATAAAGATTTTCCTTGGGGGGGAATTTCTGTTAGTTTCTTTGTCTCTCACGAATACTGGGAGTGGAGAAGTGACCCCCGGACAGGGTAGGATCCTTTTTTGTTCTTCAAGAGCCATTCCAGGAGTACATCCTACGTCTGAAAACCCAACCCATGGCCAGAGAAATCCAATGAACAAACCCTGGGGAGTACATCCTACGTCTGAGAACGCAACCCATGGCAGGAGTACTTACGTCTGGTAGGCTATCCGACAGCTGACAATTCAAACCACGTAAGTGTATTTTACATCTAGCAACACAACCCACCCCAGGAGTACATCCTACCCCCGACAAAAACCCCCACAAGTACACCCTAAGTTTGGCAACGCAACTCATGCCTGATGCGCATCCCCCATCTGGCAAAGTCTGACAAAACAACAAAAGGGAACGCAAGGGCCCGCAACGTAGCACTGTGTTCCCCCGCAACACAACGTTGGGGCAACACAACGCCAGGCAACACGGCGGGGAGGGCCAATAACTCAAGAAAGTTTACTGACCCCCAACGGGGGGGCTGTGTTTTTGGGGCTCGACGCGCTATTACAACATTTGATTAATAAAATATTTTGTTTGTTTTATTGGGGCGAAGTTCCGCATGTATTGAGGGAGGCAAGCAGTTGATACGACCAGGTAAATGGTAGGTATTACCTGGTGCGATACAAGGTATTACCTGGTGAGATGGATAGTAGATACGAATTGGTGATAGTTGATATGATCTGGTGAGTTGAATAGTAGATAAGACCTGGTGAGATAATTGATGAGACTAGGTAAAGAAAAAGAAGATAGACCAACTGAAATAAAAGATGCAATCACGTGAGGTAGACAGAAAAAACCAGAGGGGGATAGACTGTAGACAGACACACAGACAAAACAGACAGACAGCCCACACAGAGACAGACGAAACAGAGACACACACATACACACACACGTTTTCCCCCCGACCTGCCCACTGCTGGAGAAACCAAATGTCGCTATTTAATCCTAATGAAAACCCTTTAAAAAAAATGCTTATTAGAATAACTACTGGGGAAGCCTTCCGCCCAGACGGTAGCATTCATTAAGTTTAAAGAATCTTATACACGGCTCCAGGGGGGTGGAGCTGTCCTAGAATCGTGCTTAAGCTCTTGGCCCAGCCGTTATATCTTCAAATCAGCTGACTTTGTGAATAATTTTTTTTCTCTGCTCTTTCTTCAGTGTGTGGTTGCAGGGGTCGAGTTTCAGCTCCGGTCCCTCCGCTGGTCACTACGGGAAACACATTCCTGGCTTCGAGAACCTTATCGTAACTGTTCTTAAAGCTTGTAAGGATCCTGTCTCTATACTACCCCGTCCATGGGGTTCCACTTCCTGATGCCTAAAAGGTGTATTCAACTAATTGGGGTTTGCGGGGGTCGATTCATAGCTCCTGGCCCCCCCCCTCTTCATTGGTCGCTACTAGGTCACTCACTTCCTGCTCCGTGATTTTTATCGTACCTCTTCTTAAAGCTATGTATAGATCCTGCCTCCACCACCTCACTTCCCAGACTTTTCCCCTTCCTGACAACTCTGTGACGGGGAAAGAAATACTTCCTAACATCTCCATGATTCATTGGAGCCTTCAGTTTCCAATTGTGCCCTTTTTTCTGCTGTGCCCCATCTCTGGAACATCTTATTTCTGTCCACCTTGTCGATTCCTCTCAGTATTTTATATGTGGGTTATCATTTTTCCCCCCTATCCTGTGTGTGTGTGTGTGTGTGTACTCCCCTAATTGAAACTCCCCCCAATTGTGGTTGCGGGGGGTCGAGACTCGCTCCCCCCCTTTTCCCTGTCCGCCGGGTCTCGCTATCCCTGTAATGACTTTTTACCTTGTCTTAAAAGTATGTATGGTTCCTGCCTCCCCTATATCGTTCGTGACTATTCCCCCTTCCTGACTACCTATGGCTGAAGAAATGCTTCCCCAACATCCCTTTTACTCATCTGAGTCTTCAGCTTCCCCGTTGTGCCCCCCTTTTTCCCGTGTTCCCTCTCTGGAACATCCTGTCACTATCTACCTTGTCGATTCCCCGGGGGTGTGTGTGTGTGTGTGTGTGTGTGTGTGTGTGTGTGTGTGTGTGTGTGTGTGAATCAACCCTTCCCCCCCCTCCATTTCTACTGTATACATCCTTACCCCTACCTACCTTCTAAACAGGAAAAAAAAACGCAGGCAGGAGTACCGTTGCAGAAAATGAGATCAACAACGGAGGGACCGTTGCAGAAAGTAAGATCAAGAACAACAGGGGCCCCCTTTGGGAAAAAACAACAGGGCGTTGTTACAAGTAAAATCTATAACAGGAGCGCCGTAGTAGGGGAAAATAAAATAACAAAGGGGGTTCCGTTACGGAGAGTAAAAATCAACTAGACCGGAAGTACCCCCCAGCGGTAATAACAACAGGAGTACCGTTGCAGAAAGAACAGCAAAAAGGGTTTCCGTTGCAGTGTAAGATCAACAACGGGGGCACTGCTTCGACCCCCCCAAAATCTCTGCTAATTACACTGTCTCTTCCCCCCCAGCAGCCGTATTTTTTGGGGGCCCCCCGGAAAAAAATGATAAACGGGGAAACGTAATTGCCGCGTCTTCCGTTCCCCTCCCTTTTTCCCTCCCAACCAGGCACTCTCCCCCCCCACCTGGCACCCTACCTCTCCCCCTGGCACTCTCCTTCCCACCTGGCACCTTCCCCCCCCACCTGGCACCCTCCCCCCCCACCCCAGCACCTTAACTACCTCTCCCTGGGCACACTTCCCCCCCCCAACACTGCTTCACCCACCTCCTTCAACCTCCACGTGTTGTTTACTTATTATGTGTTTGTGTATGGGGCGTGGACACACGCACGTAAAATAAAACACACACACACACACACACACACACACACACACACACACACACACACACACACACACACACACACACACGACATGACGGAAGGAATCGGCTCCAAAGTGTCCCTGTTTGCCCGATGATGGGAATTTTATGAGAAGAAAATTTTAAACGGACGAGGACCAGGCAGAACTACAAAGGAATCTGGACGGGGTGCAGGACTGATCCAGAAATTGGGTCCCCATAGTTCAACCCCACCAAGTGCAAAGTCTTGATGATTGGGGGAAAGGGCAAAGAAGACCGCAGACGGAGTACAGTCTAGGGGACCAGATTTCCTGGTGCCCGGTGGTCTGGTGGCTAGAGCTCTTGCTTCCCCACGGAAGGCCCGGGTTCGATTCCCCGGGGGGGGGAAACATTTCGGCGTGTTTCCTTAAAACCTGTTGTCATGTTCACCTAAAACAGCAAATAGGTACCCGGGTGTTAGTCGACTGGTGTGGGGCGATTAAGGACCCCAATGGAAATAAGACAGACAAAATCCTCGATGACGCACTGACTTTTTTGTGTTATCCCGGGGGGTAACCCCCCCGGGGTTTAAAAAAAGAAGAAATCTTATCTTACAAACCTCACTCAAAGAAAAAGATCTTTTGGGGGGAGTATAACACCGGGGACATCTCCCGAGGCGCACATCAACCAAATATCCCGCTGCAGCATACGGGCGCCTAACCAAAACCCAAGAACAACATTCCGTTATCTTTAAAGAATCGTTCAGGGCCCTGTACACTGTGAGTTAGGCCCATACTGGGTATGCAGCACCAGTTTGGAACCCACACCCAACCAAGCACATAAAGAAACTAGAGAAAGTGCAAAAGGGTTTTCAACAAGACTAGTCCCGGAGCTAAGGGGTATGTCCTACGAGGAGAGGGTTAAGGGGAAAACGACCTGACGAAATGGAGGACAGGAGAGATAGGGGGGGCATGATAACGACAAAAAAATACTGGGGAGGGAAATTTACAAGGTGGACAGAGACAGAATGTTCCAGAGATGGGACACAGCAACAAGGGCCAGTTTGGGAAATTGAAGACTCAGATGAATCACAGGGATGTTAGGAAGTATTTCTTCAGTCACAGAGTGGTCGGGAAGTGGAATAGCTTGGGAAGTGTGTAGTGGAGGCAGGGTTTCCCTTCATAGCCAAAAAAGAGGTATTTATAAGGCTCATGGGAAGGGAGTGACCCAGTAGCGGCCAGTGAAGAGGCGGGGGGCCCGGAGCTATGAATCACCCCCAACCCCAACTAGGTGAGTAAACACACACACACATAAGAAATCACAAAACCCTGATTGCAAATATGAAAAAAAATACCACGTTACAAATAAGAAAAAAAACCCCAGCGTTTTCATGTTCCCAACACGTATATCTAGGAACGAAAAAAGAGGCAAAGAAGAAATTTTGAATGTTGAACACTGAGGTGACACCCCACTCAAAAAGGTGAAACCCTTCCCCCTACCTGTCCCAGAAAAAAGGGCCCACACATACATTTGTCCAACATCGAGTTAAGTTGTTCACCTGGCAAAGGACACTGCATTTTTTTAAAAAAAAATTTTTTCCTTTTTAAAATTACCAACAATATTCTGGACTAAAAAAAGGGCGTTTATACATTCCAGAATTCAAATTTGAAAAGTTTGGGGTCATGCTTGATAAAAGATGATTTTCCCTAATATTTGTTTAACTGTAGAATTACATGGATGGAATTCTTTTGGATTTGTTTTAGTCTACACAATGGGCTGTATCCCTTACATGACTGAACAAAAAGCACTGGATTCTTTTTTTTCCCTTAAATATTGCGTATTTATATTGTTTAACCCCTGGTCTCGAAAGATTTGCCAGTTTGTCGACAGGTTTTTTTCAATAATAAATTTACTTCTTTTGATTTAAAAATAATAATAATAATAATAATAATAATAATAATAATAATAATAAACTCGTGATGAAGCCTTCTGTAGGTATTCCCCCCCCCCCGCCATCTGCTATTACAACTCTGTACTAGACAATTCCACCACCAGGGTCGCCAGCCTCACTCACCGTAGGCTTGATGAGCCCCCTTTGCCTCCCACCGCAGAGCTCGAATCCCTGTAGCCTCCTCACCGTAGAGGGTTGATGAGTCCTTCGGTTCCCCTCGGGGTTTTTTGGGCCCCAAAATTTTTAGGGACCGTAGTCATCATCCTTGCGAAGGCTCCCGATGGTGAGCTTCATGTGTGTGCGGTACGACACCTCTCCTGGCTGCCGACACAGATGTAAAAAATTAGCACTGTAGAATGATACAAGTGTAAACACTAACAGTTACCACTGTAGAATGACAAACGGAAAACAAGTTATCACTGTGGGGAATTTAGGTGTGTTTAATAAGGCAATATGCTGTTTATGAGCATTTTATTGAGAAGATTTACCGGGGACCCTCAATGCTCAATAAAGTCCCCCGGGGGGGAAACGTCTTTCGACAAAATACCATAATCCCCGTACTTTTCCCTTTTTGACATACGTAGTTGCTATAGAGCGAATCTTCATTTGGGAAAAAATGTCATTATAATTAATATAGGGTGTTATAGATAAAGGCTATAGATATGTTTTTTTTTTCGACAGAGATTATTGATAATATTTATTATAGACAAAGGTTATTATTGGGTAATACAGATTTTTTTAAAAAATTATTAAGATAAACGCTTCTATAAAGAGTATTTGGGGATTAAAGGTGAAGGTTATAGATAATGAAGAGTATAGGTTTAGAAAAACACGTAAACAAAATTTCCACATATTTATTAGAAAACGTTTGGGTCTCCCGGGAAACCCTTTATCCCAAAGGGCCCCGGATCGAAACGTTTTCTAATAAACCCAGTGTTTGCTTACGTATCTTTCGCCTTGTCGGGATTTATTAAAAAATTTATACCAGTGAAAATTTTTGTAGATACAGTAGCATAGATGAAGATTTGTTCTCTGTTGCCCTTCTACCATCTGTTATACTATTGTCCTTCTCCCTCTGTTATACTATTGTTCTTCTACCATCTGTTATACTATTGTTCTTCTACCATCTGTTATACTATTGTTCTTTCCATCTGTTATACTATTGTCCTTCTACCATCTGTTATACTATTGTTCTTCTACCATCTGTTATACTATTGTTCTTCACCATCTGTTATACTATTGTCCTTCTACCATCTGTTATATTTTGTCCTTCTACCATCTGTTATACTATTGTTCTTCTTTCCATCTGTTATACTATTGTTCTTCTACCATCTGTTATACTATTGTCCTTCTACCATCTGTTATACTATTGTCCTTCTACCATCTGTTATACTATTGTCCTTCTACCATCTGTTATACTATTGTCCTTTTACCATCTGTTATACTATTGTCCTTCTACCATCTGTTATACTATTGTCCTTTCTACCATCTGTTATACTATTGTCCTTCTACCATCTGTTATACTATTGTCCTTCTACCATCTGTTATACTATTGTCCTTCTACCATTTTTATACTATTGTCCTTCTACCATCTGTTATACTATTGTCCTTCTACCATCTGTTATATTTTTGTCCTTCTTTCCATCTGTTATACTATTGCCCTTCTACCATCTGGGGGGTTTTCTATTGTCCTTCTACCATCTGTTATACTATTGTCCTTCTACCATCTGTTATACTATTGCCCTTCTACCATCTGTTATACTATTGTCCTACCATCTGTTATACTTTGTTCTTTCCCTCTGTTATACTCTATCCTTCTACCATCTGTTATACTATTGTCCTTCTACCATCTGTTTTTTACTATTGTCCTTCTACCATCTGTT
>WNWK01039824.1:0-17265 GCA_009830355.1 Cherax destructor
GTGTGCCGGGGTTAGTAGTGGGGAGAAAGATAGTGGCAGGGGGGATTGTTGCTGTCTACCAGTTTACTTTTCCCATTGGTTACAGTAGGTTACAGAGATCAGATAAAAGGTGGGTGAGTTTTCCTCTCTCTCGTTACCCCTGTCAACGTGAGTAAGGTAGCTGGGCGACAGTCATCTGTTGGGGTTTTTGTAACCTGGCTATGTCAGTGTGTTGATCAAGCCCCAGGTGGTACCAATTTTTCAAAAAAGCAGGTAGGGGAGTTTTAGAGACGGTACCGGGGGTTTTTTGAGACGGTACCCGGGGGGTTTTTTAGAAACGGTCCCCCGGGGGGTTTTTTAGAGACGGTCCCCTTTGTGGGTTTTAGAGACGGTACCCTGGGGTTTTAGAGACGGTCCCCGGGATTTTAGAGACAGTATCCTGTGGGTTTTAGAGACGGTACCGGGGGGTTTTAGAGACGGTACCTTGGGGGCTTTAGGCGGTACCCGGGGGGTTTTTTGAGACGGTATTTTTTGGGGGTTTAGAGACGGTACCGTGGAAGAGGGTGCGAAGGGGAGGGTTCAAGAGACAGTACCGTGGAGGAAACGAGTCTGTCAGGTGACAATGAAACTTTAATTTTTTACTTCAGGTTCAAGGTTCAACAATTTTGATTTCGCTACAGTTTTCACAACAGATTTCAAGATGTAATTTTGATTAAATTTGACAAAATGTGTCTGTATTCGGAAGGGGAAATTTTTTCCACGATTTACCCCTGGTGCGGTTTTTAAGGCCCCCCCAGTTTAACAATCATGACTAGTCTATTCAATTTTTTGGGGGGGAATTTTTTTGGTTTGGCGTATGACTAAACAAATCACCATATGTCTTAACTATAAACCCCCCCAAAAATGGCAAAAAAAATATAATGCTCAAATTAATCGAAAGGGGGCATTTTTTTTAATTCTACAAGTGTGCACTGCTACCGCTTTTTTGGGGATCGAAACCTAACTACGTGAATTTGATAATGGATTAACAATAAAAAGGGGGCATCTTTACCGAAACGTTTCGCCCACACAGAGGCTTCTTCAGTCGAGCAGGGAGACAGCAGAAAAAAAAAAGGGGTGTAAAGACAATGTAATTAGGCCATCCCCCTTTGGGAGGAGGGTTTTTTGGGTGGCCCCCTGGGGTAACCAAATTATTTTTCCCTGTCATCCCGTCACACGGGATGGTGTCATACTCTGTCACACAGGATGGTGCAACTCCGTCAAAAGGATGGTGTCATACTCCGTAAAAAGGATGGTGTCATCCCCCGTCACACAGGATGGGCAAGGGGGGGTAATAAATATGTCAGTTTAACAGAGATGTATTAAAAGGGGGGACTAGTTTTGTCAAACCCCCCACCGGGGTTGAGTAGGTCCCCCCCCACCGTGGGTTGAGTAGGTACGTCTCACCGTGGGTTAGTGGTACGTCCCACCGTGGGTTCAGTGCCCCCACCGTGGGTTGAGTAGGCCCCCCCACCGTGGGTTGGTAGGACGTCTCACCGGGGGATAGGTACGTCCCACCGTGGGTTGGGGTACGTCCCAGGGTGGGTTGAGTGGGTACGCCCCACCGGGGGTTGGTGGACGCCCCACGGTGGGTTGATGGGTACGCCCCACCGTGGGGGGAGAGGTACGTCGGGTTCATGGGTTCCTTACAACAACAGAGTTGATCTTGTTATTACTTGAGGATTACCATCTGTCTAGAAGAACATTTTATGAGGATATCATCACAGTGTTTTATATTACTAACTGTATCTCATATGGCAGGGTGGAGGAAGCCGTCACCGGTCCATCGGGGGGGGTGTGGGGGGGCTCTGGCAGACGACCCCCCGACGTGGTGGTCTACAGACGGTGTACGACCATTCTTGCCCCTCAACACTCGGGCCCTCAAAAGGCTACTTTTTTTCATTGCCTGTGATCCTCAGTGGGTGGGGGGGGAGGGGGGGGCCTTGATGCTATGAAGGGGGTTTTTTATTCATGGAAGTGGACCCATCCTCTCTTCCTGGGATCAAAAAATGGTTCACCTTCCCCGCCCCCACCACTTATCAGGTGATGTATGACTTTATAGGGGTTTTTTGTATCTCAGTAAATATAATAACTCGTGGTGTTTCAACATGTGTAGAATTTCACATATTTGCTCAGTGTTATCAGTTGTAACTTTTAACATTGTCTCGAGTCCCCTGCCTTCCTCCCTCCCAAGTAGACCCCACCCCCCAACCTAGCTACTAGTAAACAGGACCGGGGGTGTGTCCGCTGTTTTGGGGCACATTCTTGGGGCAAACCGGAAACACCCTTTTGAAACTAGCGTATTGGGTCCCTAACGCCCAAAAAGGGATCCCTGCATTCCACAACCCCAGCCCCCCGTGCCTCAGTACACTGGGGCAGGGAAAAATGATGTAAGTTTGTAAGCAGTTAAATAAAATAGAAGGGGAAACAGGGAAAAGACATTCAAAAGTTATCATATGGGAAAATTTTAAAAACCAAACCTTTTTTAGTAAAATATTAAATTAGGACAAAAAAAAGACCAGTCGGATTCAAACCCCTCAGAGGAAAAGGGCACCCACCTGAAAAGCACAATCATTTTAAATGGGTTAGTGTTATCCTGGGTTACTAACACGAAGACCCTGTTGTGGTGGTGTTATCCTGGGTTACTAACAGAACTGTGTTGTGGTGGTGTTATCCTGGGTTACTAACACAATGACTGTGTTTTTGGGGGTGAAAAGGGGTTTTTTTAAAACAAAAAAATGTGTTGTGGGGGGGTTATCCTGGGTTACTAACACGATGACTGTGTTGTGGTGGTGTTATCCTGGGGGCTAACACAATGACTGTGTTGTGGTGGTGTTATCCTGGGTTACTAACACGATGACTGTGTTGTGGTGTCGCAGGTGGTGTTTTGGGGGGGGCGTCATGGAGCAGCAGGAGCGGTGCGACCCCCGGTCTCCACTGTCGTCAAACCTGACCACCTGAGCTTCCTGCAGGAGAGCCTCGGGGGCCACTACCGCAGCTCGGGATGCCGCAAGCTTTCAGGTTCAATGTCCTGAGGGGGAAAAAACCCAGGTCAGCCGACGCAGGACAGACAACGAGGGTACAACCCGCACAGTTTGGACAATATAAATAACAAAAAAAAAAAGACACAAAAATAATAATGATGATAACTATAATATAACAGCAGTAGTTTTTAATCCCATATAAGTTACACAAAATTAAAAAAATTTTGGCAATTTTTAAAACTGAAATTGGTGTAATGTAATTGCAATAGGTATTAGAGAAACTGTTAATGTTGGAATACGATGGAGCAAGGTATCTGGCCCCCCGCAGTAAAAGTCTTCACTTTAAAAAAACATGTAAATCTGGGTATCTTTAAGATACCCAGATGTTACTTTTAATTTTTCATCTTGTCGATATTTGTCCATTTATGTACACACACACACACACACACACACACACACACACACACACACACAAAAAAAAAAAAAAAAAAAAAAAAAAAATATATATATATATATATATATATATAAAAAAAACATACATATGCACACAGAGTTTTTTTTTCATATCGATTTTGGGGATAAAAGGTTTTTTTAGGGATCAATTTTTTTAGGTATCAGAGTGATTTTAGAGATCAATGTGTTTCTAGGAATTAAAGTTGTTTCAGTTATTATGAGAGTAAAACGTAGTGGATATGTGTTGTTTTTTAACCGGGAGAGAACTAACACACTGACAGGTGTGGAGGATGAATTGACCACGGGAGGGAGTCCCTGGCCCTGGCCCTCCACCACGCAGGATCAGGGCGTTTTGTACCCGGCACCTCACACCTCTGGAAGGTGGGGGGCCTGCATCTCCTGGTTTTTTCCCCGCCTGTCAAGTGTCTACATGTAAAGGAGTTATGACTGCAGGGGGTCTTTACTGACGGGAATCAACCTTTAATAATAATAATATTATCTTTTTTTCTACAAGTACATGGTATACAGGCCAAAAAAACAATGACATACTACTATATAGAAAGTCCCTTTTTTGCTGAGCATTTCGGGCAGATTAGGACAGTGTCCCAGGATGCGACTACACCATGCTAACACCCAGGTACCCATTTTACTGATGGGGAACATAGACAACATGTAAAAAACACGCCCAATGTTTCTCCCCCGGCGGGGAAATTTCGAACCCAGGCCCCCGCCGTGTGAAGCGGGGCTTTAGCCCCAGACCACCAGAGCCACCCTTTTTGAACGTGTTGTGCTAGTTCTTGTTTGTACGTGTTTGCTAGTTTTTGGTTTAAAAGTGTTGTGCTAGTTCTTTTTTGACGTGTTGTCCCAGTTCTTGTTTAACGTTTTGCTGTTCTTGTTTGACGTGTTGTGCTATTCTTGTTTAACTGTTGTGCTAGTTCTTGTTTACTTTTTGTGCTAGTTCTTGTTTAAAATGTTTTCTAGTTCTTTTTTTACGTGTTGTGCTATTCTTGTTTAACTTTGGCTGTTCTTTTTAAGGGGTTTGCTAGCTTTTTCCCGGGTTTTTGGTTAGTTTTTTTAACGTTTTCATTCCCGGACCGCGAATACTTTTTAAACCCCAAAAAAAATTTTTAAATTTCCTAAAACCATTTACCCCCTAGAAAATACCCCAGTGTTAATCCGGGGCCAAACCGGTGTCATTTTCGGGTTTTTTTTTTAAGGGGTTTTTAAATTCATGGGGTTTTTCCCCCCCCCCCCCCCCCCCTTTTTTTTTTTTTTTTTTTTTTTTTTTTTTTTTTTTTTTTTTTTTGTGTTCACTCTATGTATTTCAAGTTTCATAATTTTTGGGATCTATAATATCAAAGATGTGTAGTTTGGTTCGTGGGGGAAAAAAAAAGTCTGAGAAAACTAATGAGTTGATTCAGGTTTGTTTTCCAGCTCAGGTGTTAATTTTGGACAACTAATTCCATGTGTTTATACTCAGGTGATACTCAGGGGAACTCTTGTTTTTTTTAAAATTTTTTTTTGAGTTTTGTTTATAAGTGGAGGGTAAGAGTTGATCCAGCAGCACTGCCAGCATGACGACCAAAAAAATTTAAAAAAATTTCTGTAGTTCACTATAAGAGTTGAGTATTTTTTTTCCATATTTATAATTGTTCTGAGCTGGCGTCTAGATGATTTTTTTTACCGGGTTAAATATAAATTACTTTGTATAACTCTTGTACAGGTAAAAGGGGGGCGGGACCGGTTGTGGCTCGGGCAGTTTTTCCCCCCCACACTCGCTGTGTTCATCTCATCTGTGGTGCCCCCTTTGGGCCCCCCCCCTCCCCCAAACCCTCCACAGCCTTCAAAAACACCTGCCTCTAGGGGTTACCCCCTAGACACTAGAACATCCAGCGCTGATAAGAATGTTTAGTTTGTAAATTTCCCGTTAGCCCCATTACCGGGGACCCCAAAGGGCGAACCTGAATCTCATTTTAGAAGCTGACGTCGGTGCCCCCCTCAAGTGGGCATCGGTGCCCCTGTGTTCCCCGCTCTGCAAAGTTCACTCAGGGAAAACTCAAAGCACCTGTACGTCTAAATGATTTTATTGCCTCTACATCGTGCTCTGCTGTGATCGTTATCTCTGTACTGGGGGCTGTCGGGGGGGGAGACGTGTTCAGTGTCAGTCTCAAGGAATAGACAAACATATCCCGTTTTATATTCACTCTGAGGATAAGGGGGAAAAGTGACTTTTTTTAAAAATTACACAACTTCAAATCACTTTGAACATATTTAAGGAGCACCTAACCATTTAAAGGGGGTCTTAAAGTTTTCCACGTTAGGTTCCCCAAAAACGGGCAAAACAAACTGCTCAGGAACACAGGGGGATGAGGTCCACATTTCGCAAAAAACTGCAGACCACTGGGGAAAAGCATGTCAAAACATTATTAACGAACCCGAATTTAGTGACGAAGAAAACCCGTTGGTTAACATGGTGACCACGTTGCTGGACCAGACCACCAAGTGCTTCCATGGGCAGGTTCTGGTGCAGTGAGACGGGGACGACTGTGTTAACTTGGCGGGGGGTGACGAATGTTTTTTTTCCCCCTATTGTGAATGCAGATTTTTTCCTTTTTTAAAATTTAAAAATAAAAATCAGACGTAGCTGCACCAGCGAACATTTCAGGGCCCCTGGTATTCATTAAAAAAGAATAAGATTCAATGTTTCTAGGTTACGTTTTTCTTTGTTTTAATGTCTACGTTCCGTCTTCCAACATAGTCTTGGGACCAGATGTCATCTCACCTCCCAACATAGTCTTGGGCCCCGATGTCATCTCACCCCCCAACATAGTCTTGGGACCAGATGTCAACTCACCTCCCAACAGAAACTTTTGGAACATCATCCCTTTTCTAACTGAATCATGTAATAGCATCTAACAAGACGTTCGTGGAACTTTTTTTTATCCCCCAACCAAAATCTTGGAAAAAAAAAAGTGCCCGGGAATCTCAGGAGGTTTTTTTTTCCTTTTTTGCGCATCAAAATTAAAACTCTGTTTTTGGAAGAAAGTTTAAACACATGGGGGGGGAATGTGATGTATTTTGTTATACTGAAGTAAGGAAGTGTTTTGATAATAAAAAAAGTGTTGAAATAAGTGTTGGAAAAAGTCACTCTGACTTTTTGGGTTTTCCTAGGTTCTCTACACATATGCTGCTTTATGATAAACTGTATTTGTGTATACCTGAATAAACATACTGTTCCCCCTTACAAAATATTACCAACATTTTTTTTTTTTTTTTTTTTTTTTCTCTCTCTCTCTCTCTCTCTCTCTCTCTCTCTCTCTCCCCCCCACTGTTGGGGAAAGGGCCCCCGGGGCCCCACAAGCCTTAAGGAAAGCGCCCCTTGGGCAAAAAGACACTAAAGGAAGGGCCCGGTGACAAAAGGGCCCCAAAAGGGGGCCGGGGCACAAGAAAGACCAGAGTCCTACAAGACAGGTCTAGAACACAAGACAGGTCTGAAGCACAAGACAGGTCTGAAGCACAAAAGGTCGGGAATCACAAGACAGGTCTGAAGCAAAGACAGGTCTGAAGACAAGACAGGTCGGGAAGCAAAGACAGGTCTGAAGCACAAGACAGGTCTGAAGCACAAGACAGGTCAAAACACTGAAATATCGGAACACAAGACAGGTCTAGAGTACACACCCCCGCACATATAAAAAGAGAGGAGCTTACGCGCGTTTGGTGACTTGGACCATTTAAAAAGTCACACTAACACACAGGGCAGGTGGAAGGGGGTAAAAAAGGGGGGGCAGACAGGGGAGGGTACAAGGGGTGGGGTAATAAAGGAGGTGGAGTAGAAGTGGTAGTAGTAGTGGGGGAGTCAGTCTAATCGGGCGAAACCCCGTCGTAAGCCCCTTTTTTTTATATGTGGGGGTTGAGTGTGTATTGTTCCAGTCACGGTATTCCCCCTTTTTTTTGTTATTCAGGTCAAAAAGGGCCCCAGAAAAGGCCCCGTAAAGGGGGGGTTTTCCCTTGACGCTGGTGAGGGGTTTGAGGGGGGGGGAACTGGATCTGTGCCCCTTTTTCCCCCCCAATTAAGCCCGAATATCTTCCATCCTCCCACAGGCGTTGATAATCTAGGGGGTTTGTTTTTTCCCCCCTGATTATAACAATAATCAGAGAAAGGACCCATAAATAATTTTTTTAAATTGGCTTTTTTTTTTTAATTTTATATTGCTGATATTTTCAAAAGCTAAAATGAGAATTTCATGCTTTATATTATTATTTGACTTATATATTTACTTATTTTATGTAGGTAGAATGTCGTTTACCTCCCATTGGTCGTTGGAAGAGAGTTTTGATTGGCTGCCAACGCTGCAAACTACCTGCCTCTTGTTTCTCAGTTTGTGTTTGGGCTCAAGTTGGTGAAGTCTCTTAAGAACCTGGGGGCTGCATCTGCAGGCCTTGCTGCCCCCTCTCTCACTGCTGCTCGTGGGGAAAAAACTCCGTTCTCTCAGCTCATGTTATTTAGATTCTGTTTTTGGTAGAGTATGTTTTGATGGTGAGCTGGGGGTACATCTTGTAACTGTGCAACTCATTTAAGAACATTATTTATAGACTTAGTGGTATTTGACGTTTTGAGGTTGTGTCGTGGAGACACATCTCTGGTCACGAGTTCAACTTTGACCTTTTATTTCTTCTGGCCCTCTACACAGTCGTAGTCGGGGGATTGGGGAAATTTCTGAACTCATTTTAGTAATAAGGGGTTTTGCCTTTTCGGGGGGATCTGCTGGGTCTCCAGTTAGGTTATTTTGGTCTCCTTGTTTTCCCTTTCCTGACGCTGGTTGTTTTGCCCTTTCCCCGCTTTTTTCTGTTTGGCGAATGGGTCTCATATTGTTCAAGCAAGCTGTTTGATTACCTAAAAGGTCCAAAAGGGAAAACTGGGGGCTTTCGTTGTAGTAAATTCTAAGTCAAAAATCGAGTCAGTCTGAGCAGATCCCCCGCACTTACACAAACACACACACTTATACAATATTACTCCGTACATCTCATCATAGCAGTATTTTATCAAATGTGCCGATAGCACCATATGATTTGTGTACATAATAATATACAAGTATTTTAAGTTATACTCCAGGAGTTGTGGAGTATCTCCTTAATTATTCAAATTACATTAACTGTAATTATTACCACCTAGACACCTTTGTTATTAAAGATCTCAACTTTTATTTGGTTGGTTTGTAGTCATCCAGTTGACCCAAAACGCACTATTGAGAAGCCACATGATTTACGTGATAACTGGACTAGAATACACTGACAAACTGTTACGAAACCAGAAACAGGCTAGATGCTAGAGGGGACAAAAAGTTGACCTAGTATTCTCGGGGAGATATCTTCGCTTAAGAGATGTCGCTTTTTGTAAGTGGATACAAGAAGGTTGGAACACAAGACAGGTCTGGAACAAAAAAGGCTGGAACACAAGACAGGTCGGGAACACAAGACAGGTCTGGAACACAAGACAGGTCTGGAACACAAAGACAGGTCGGGAGCACAAGACGGTCTGGAACACAAGACAGGTCTGGAACACAAGACAGGTCTGGAACACAAGACAGGTCTGGAACAAAACAGGTCTGGAACACGACAGTCTGGAACACAGACAGTGTCGTGTCAGTATCATATATACACTTGTGTAGTGATCTTTCCTTTTATACAGCTGGCCCCTTTGCATGTGACGTCACGGTACCCGCTGACGTCAGAGGCTCAGCGCATGTCACAGCCTCCTCATAGGCACTCTCCTCACTAAGTTAGACCTACAGGCGAGACAGACGGTTGGACTTCCCCTTACTGTAAATATACCGTAACCATCCAACAAGGAGTATCTTTGACCTCCTATATATCTCTCCCAAGACCCACGCGACAACAGGTCTGGAACACAAGACAGGTCTGGAACACAAGACAGGTCTGGAACACAGTATAATTGAGTGTAATGTTAATAACTACAATAAACTGTACCTAATGTTGGGGTCTGGAGGCGCGAGGTCTGCCTGAGGTCTTGCTGTTATGTAGCCCCTTGCCTTCCAGCTTCTTGCCTTCCAGCTCCTTACCTTCCAGCCCCTTACCTTCCAGCCCCCTTACTTTCCAGCCCCCCTGTATTTCTCACCCTTTTCCCCCCAGACCTTCGTCTTCCAGACCCTTGTCTTCTAGACGGTCTTCCAGACCGTTGTCTTCTGGACCCCTTGTCTTTCCTACCTTTGTCTATCAGACCCTTGTCCCTGACGCACACCATCCACCCTCATTACCCACTTCTGGCGTAGTCTTTTTTTTGTCCACCTTCCCTCCTGAAGTTCACCCACTGGCACCTGCACCTTCCCACCGGCACCCACCTGCACCGCCTGCCCTCCACCTCTCCCCACCCTTCCCCGAACATACCTGTGAGTTAATGAGCTTTGTGGGAAGGGAAGGAGGTAATTTTAATGTATGGGGCGGCTGTGGTTGCTGCTGCTGCTGCTGCTGAGGATGTCGATTATTATTTCAATCATGGGAAAGCACTACACATTGATAGGTCATACAGCACCTAAGGAATGGTAGGCAATTATGTCTAATCCGAGGAAGGGGAGAGAAGTAGCTCCAGCTCTTTAGATTAAGATTGGTTTAGCGCTTCTTTTGATTATAATTAATTTAATTTAGATTAAGATCCCATCACTAGCATGAAGGAGTGAGGCAGCGATCACTGTGACCATGTGTGTATTATTGTAAGAAGCGCCAGCAGCAGTAACAGCATCAGCAGCAGTAACAGCACCAGCAGCAGTAACAGCACCAGCAGCAGTAACAGCACCAGCAGCAGTAACAGCACCAGCAGCAGTAACAGCACCAGCAGCAGTAACAGCACCAGCAGCAGTAACAGCACCAGCAACAGCAGCAGTGACAGCAGCAGTACCAGCACCAGCAGCAGTAACAGCACCAGCAGCAGTAACAGCACCAGCAGCAGTAACAGCACCAGCAGCAGTAACAGCACCAGCAGCAGTAACAGCACCAGCAACAGCAGCAGTGACAGCAGCAGTACCAGCACCAGCAGCAGTAACAGCACAACCAGCAGTAACAGCACCAGCAGCAGTAACAGCACCAGCAACAGCAGCATAAAGCAGCAGTCCAGCACCAGCAGCAGTAACAACACCAGCAGTAACAGCACCAGCGCAGTAACAGCACCAGCAGCGTAACAGCACCAGCAACAGCAGCAGTAACAGCAGCAGTAACAGCACCAGCAGCAGTAACAGCACCAGCAGCAGTAACAGCACCAGCCAGTAACACCACCAGCAGCAGTAACAGCACCAGCAGCAGAACAGCACCAGCGCAGTAACAGCACCAGCAGCGTACCAGCACCAGCAGGGAACAGCACCAGCAGCAGTAACAGCACCAGCAGCAGTAACAGCACCAGCAGCAGTAACAGCACCAGCAACAGGCAGTAACAGCAGCATACCCCGCACCAGCAGCAGTAACAGCACCAGCCGCA
The DNA here is from genome assembly GCA_009830355.1 of Cherax destructor. Classification (NCBI taxonomy): domain Eukaryota; kingdom Metazoa; phylum Arthropoda; class Malacostraca; order Decapoda; family Parastacidae; genus Cherax; species Cherax destructor. Next base: position 10,942 of record WNWK01039824.1, read on the forward strand.
GTAACAGAGCAGTACCCCGCACCAGCAGCAGTAACAGCACCAGCAGTAACAGCCCAGCGCAGTAACAGCACCAGCAGCAGTAACAGCACCGCAGCTAACAGCACCCAGCGGCATAACAGCACCAGCAGCAGTAACAGCACCAGCAGCAGTACAGCACCAGCACAGCAGCAGAACAGCAGCTCCAGCACCGCGCAGAACCACCAGCAGCAGTAACAACACCAGCAGCAGTAACAGCACCAGCAGGTAACAGCACCAGCAGCAGGTAACAGCACCAGCAGCAGTAACAGCACCAGCAGCAGTAACAGCACCAGCAAGCAGCAGTAACAGCAGCAGTACCAGCAGCAGGGGAGGCAGTAAAGCAACCAGCAGCAGTAACAGCACCAGCAGATAACAGCACCAGCAGCAGTAACAGCACCAGCAACAGCAAAAGGAACAGCAGCGAATACCCGCACCAGCATCAGTAACAGCACCAGAGCAGTAACAGCACCAGCAGCATAACAGCACCAGAGCATAACAGCACCAGCAACAGCAGCAGTAAAGCAGCAGTACCAGCACCAGCAGCAGTAACAGCACCAGCACCAGTAACAGCACCGCAGCAGTAACGCACCAGCAGCAGTAACAGCTCCTGGCCCTGCCTCTTCACTGCCCGCTACTGGGTCACTCTCCTGCGCCCTGAGCTTATCAAAATTCCTTAAAGCATGTATGGATCCTGCCCACTACATCGCCTCAAACTATTCCACTTCCCGACCACCTGGACTGAAGAAATACTCCACCATCAGGAGCAGCAGTAGCAATAATACTAGCAGCAGGAGCAGCAGTAGCAATAATACCTAGCAGCAGGAGCAGCAGTAGCAATAATACTAGCAGCAGGAGCAGCAAGTAATAATATAGCAGCAGGAGCAGCAGTAGCAATAATATTAGCAGGGCAGCAGTAGCAATAATACTAGCAGCAGGAGCAGCAGTGGGAATAATACAGCAGCAGGAGCAGCAGTAGCAATAACTTAGCAGGGAGGGCAGTAGCAATAATACTAGCAGCAGGAGGCAGAGAATAATATTAGCAGCAGGAGCAGCAAAAACTAGCAGCAGGAGCAGCAGTAGCAATAATACTAGCAGCAGGAGCAGAGCAATAATACTAGCAGCAGGAGCAGCAGTAGCAATAATCAGCAGCAGGAGCAGCAGTAGCAATAATATTAGCAGCAGGAAGGGAGTAGCAATAATACTAGCAGCAGGAGCAGCAGTAGCAATAATACTAGAGCAGGCAGCAGAGCAATAATACTAGCAGCAGGAGCAGCAGAGCAATAAACTAGCAGCAGGAGCAACAGTAGCAATAATACTAGCAGCAGGAGCAGCAGTAGCAATAATACTAGCAGGAGCAGCAGTAAATAATACTAGCAACAGGAGCAGCAGTAGCAATAATACTAGCAGCAGGAACAGCAGTAGCAATAATACTAGCAGCAGGAGCAGCAGTAGCAATAATACTAGCAGCAGGAGCAGCAGTAGCAATAATACTAGCAGCAGGAGCAGCAGTAGCAATAATACTAGCAGCAGAGCAGCAGTAGTCACGTCCCGGGTCCTTCAATGAGGCTCAGAAGGCAGTTATCATCTGCACGGAAAGAGCTAAACCTGTATGGGTTATATAGGGCCTGGGTTTCTGGAGTTAGTCAGGTTCATGTATATCACTGGTAAATATATGGACATGTATGTGAGCACGACTCAATGTGCAGTTTATGGCATTCATTTAGGCGTTTCGTCCACCAAAGACTATGAAGTCGCTGGTGGGGAAACGTCGTCTCAGTGAGTGCCATAAAGCACATATCGTCTCTTATTCACGTACATTACTCAGCTTTACTACTGGAAAAGGGATGTTAGGTACGATAACTTCCAGAAGCAAGTCTCATTGGATACAACTGAAATACTGCAAATAATATTCGAGAGACACGGCAACAAGCAAGCTTTTACTGGGACAAAGCATGGTAAAGTCGCGACACAGCTAGACGATGATTGAAGAACTTGCTAAGCAATGTGTGTCTTCAGTGAAGGTTCTCCCCTGAGTGGTCATGGTCTGGAGACCCACAGCGGGCGTCCCAGGGTCCTTCATTGATTTCCTGTCCTATTATCACTCCCAACAAATGAATGAGGTATTCCGCTTGAGGGCGAGCCAGGGTGCTCTTTACACTTGTGCTCATCAGCAGTAGAAAAGTGCGAGGGTAGGAAGTTCCGCTGTGAGACAGCTGAGTGTTGGTGGTGCCGCCCACCTCTAGCATTTCCGCACAGGTGCTGCGTTCCTCATTACCTGAACCGCCCATACATTCGCCTGAGGTACAAGTGCTTCTCCCGTCATTACCTGAGGTACAAGTGCTCCTCCGTCATTACCTGAGGCAAGTGCTCCTCCCGTCATTACCTGAGGTACAAGTGCTCCTCCCGTCATTACCTGAGGTAAAAGTGCTCCTCCCGTCATTACCTGAGGTACAAGTGCCCTCCCGTCATTACCTGAGGTACAAGTGCTCCTCCCGTCATTACCTGAGGTACAAGTGTCTCCGTCATTACCTGAGGTACAAGTGCTCCTCCGTCATTACCTGAGGTACAAGTGCTCCTCCCGTCATTACCTGAGGTACAAGTGCTCCTCCCGTCATTACCTGAGGTACAAGTGCTCCTTCCATGGAGAACAATTCACAAATGACTTTACGGTTCGTCCTGGACTGAGTCACAACTGAAAGTTGAAATAGTGAAAAAAAAAACAGAAAACATGTCACGTGAAAAGGCGAGGAAAAAACCCAGAAGATACTTCAGATGAAGCTGTGAGGAGCAAACAGAAGAAAGATGGTGAGGAAAAGCCAAGGTCAAGTCACTTGTGTTCTGAATATTAGAATATTTGACAATGTACCACGATAGGTAAGCATCAACAAAATAAATCTGTGACTAAGATTCTGTCAGGAGTGTTGTGTATAAGGACCGAGTGTGTGATAAATGATTTTGAAAACCGACAAGTTGAAGATTGAGACATTTATGCAACATATGGAAGTTTATTAAGGAAACGTTTCCCACACGGTGGCTTCATCAGTCTAATACAAAGTAGAAATGGGTAAGGAAAGGAGGAGTTTGAGGTAATCAGTCCCTCAGCTTGGAATCGATGTGTTCAGTCCATCATTTTGTAGAAAGGAGTTAGAAAGACGACATTTGTGACAAGAACCAGCGTGCGGGATGACCATGGTCTCTAACATGACAGATAATAAATAGCGTTGTTCGTGTCAGCAAACTTTTAACACTTCTCTTATTCCCCTCATTTCTGTCGGAAAGGGAGCGGCCAGTACCATCAGAGCGTTGGAGAGGGCAGGAAATAGAGTAGACATGGTCTTAGTTTAATATCTTTATTATGCACACCAAACCCATCCTTCGGGCGGTAGTCAAAAGATTACACAAGTACATAATGGGTCCAGGGACTGGACCCCAAAGTATTGACAGCTGAACAAGTTACAATTATAATGACCTTTTTATATATTTATATCTGGTTACAATCATAATGGGTTATTTATGCACACAGAAAAAAAAGGTTTAAGCGGTAACGCGTTATTTACAGTGAGCAAAGTCGGTATTTTTTCCAGAATGGTTAGTAAAATTCCACTGTGGATAAAACTGACATTTCTTGAATATTTCTAAGTTAAATGTCATTTAATTCATTAATTTTATCGCATTTCAGTACATAAAAGAAGTGCTGATGGGAAAAGACTTCGGAAGTAATATGAGCCCTTTATTACGAAGTGTATTTGTTTGAAAAAAATGGAAATTTCATATCCAAAGGTCGAAGGTGTTATTCAAACTTTGTAGATTAGGAAAAAAGAGGGAAGACAAGAATATTTCTCTTAACACATTTACATGGTAATGAAGGTACATGTCATTGTGTGTAGGCGTTGGTAAACAGATTTAAAAAAAGCCTGTCACAGAGCGGTGGACACGGCCATCATGGAAGGCGCTGGAGTCCCAGTCAACTTTAAACTTGATGAAAAACAAAAGAAAGTCATGTGGACAAAGAGCAAAGAGCATTGCAAAGTCAGAGAGAAGGTCGCACGCCAGTGGTGGCAAGTAGGACAGTTTAGAAATATTACCTGTAAAGGTTAGAAAGCTTGGAAATATTAATCTTGAAGGGAAAAAAATGAGTTGGAATCCACTCAGAGACGAATCGAACTAAGAAAGACATTAACAGGAATAGGGAGATAAAATAACCTCTCACTGACTTTGAGAAATGCGAAAACATCCTCAAGAGGAACCTGAGTGAAGAGAGACTACACCAAGACTTATCGTCTTACAAGGTGAGCTGTAGTCGCGTTCCTTCAATGAGGTCTTTAGAGGATACTTGAAGAATGTTTTCGGGGGTTCAGCGCCCCCGCGGCTCCGTCTCGGCCAGGGTTCCCGGTGTATTAAGGACTGATCAAACAGGTTTTACTGCTAGCCTCACTCAGTATAACTATGAACCACAACAAAATTAGGAACTGGCAAGGAACTTTAAGAGACCCCTTGAGGACAGCAAGGGATGACTGGATGAGCAACAAAAAAAAAAACCTAAGAAAGGGGGCAAGAGTATGAGACAAAAACCTCTAGAAGGAAGGGGAAATTTAGTAAGTAACTTTATTCAGGTATCACAAATACAGTTCTAGTTATCATACATAGCAGCATATGTGTAGAAACCTTGGAAACCCAAAAAAAATCAGACAGAGTGACTTATTTCCATTGGGTACCCAGGTTTAAGGGTTCAGGTAGCCTTAGAAATAAGGGGGGGAACAGATAAAATAAAACCCTTGACAAGAAAAAAATAAAAAAACAAAAGGGTAGAGGAATACGTAATTTCAGGTTAAAATTCTCATGATGTGATCAAAAGAGATTTGTTTAGGTAAGACACTCAGAGAGCAAAACTCGACTCTCTGGTCTTCTTTCCAAAACATTATGGGACCTAGTTCAGATGCCTGGGCAGATGCCCTCCCATCACCTGAGGCAGATGCACCTCCCACATCACCTGGGGGCAGATGCACCTCTCCCATCACCAGGCAATGCACCTCCCACATCACCTGAGGTACAGATGCACCTCTCCCCATCACCTGGGTACAGATGCACCCCACATCACCGAGGACATGCACCTCTCCCCATCACCTGAGGACAGTCACCTTCCCATCACCTGGGTACAGATGCCCCCACACATCACCTGAGGTCAGTGCACCTCTCACATCACCTGAGGCGATCACCCTCAAAATCACCTGAGGGGCAATGCACCTTCCCATCACCTAGGTCACTCACCTCTCACACATCACCTGAGGTACAATGCACCCTCACACATCACCTGAGGACAGATGCCTCTCACATCACCTGGCAGATGCACCTCTCAAATCACCTAGGTCAGATGCACCTCTCACAATCACCTGAGGTACTGATGCCCTCACACATCACCTGAGGTACCCATACATCAGCTGCTTTAAAGTTGTATCACATCTCGTCTTATCAGCTGGGGGAAAGGGGTGATAGTGGTTTACAACTAAATGTAGTCCATCGTGACTCCTTGTTGTGAGTTGTCTGCCTCTCTGCCCTCCACCCACCACAACACATTCATCCAAATAAAACATATGAATCACAGGGGGGTTAGGAAGTATTTCATCAGTCTTAGAGTGCTCAGGAAGTGGAACAACCAGAAAGAAATGATGAAGCAGGATTCATACATTTTTAAGAAGAGGAGACTAGGCCCTCGAAGCCAGGGGATAACCTAGAGCGACCAGCAAAAAGACGAGACCGGGACACGGACTCGACCCTACAACCACATATTGGTAGATCGTATAGAAAAATGCGCGCACGTGCGCACATGCGTGCATACACACGGGAAAACAAGCATTCTTATGCCAATAGTCTAAACATCAGTAAATGCTAAGTGTTTACATAAGCATCAAGATCGAGCTTGTAAAAATTCAGCGTTATGTAAAAAAGAGCTTCAGAACCTCTGAAAATTTAGTGTTCACGTATAGTATATCAGTGTTCTCAGCCTCTGTAAAACAGTGTTCATGCAAGAGCGCGATTTAACCCCTGTAAACACTATGATCATGAAGAAAGAACTGTGTGAACCTCTGAAACATTCAGCGTGAAAACAAGAGCGAAGATCTTGAGCTTCAGTAAGACGCAGCTGTTCCTCTCCTTTTCAACAAACTGTTGTCTAAAGAGCCACACCTGTTACCTGTGTCCCGGGGGTATGTTCCCTGCCATTAGGGGGGGTCCTTTTTTAAGAGACTTCCTGTATCAGGTGCGCCCATCTTATTTCGATTTTTTCGTCTGCTTTTCTGTAGTTGCTGC
>WNWK01039825.1:0-17265 GCA_009830355.1 Cherax destructor
CTCGGTTTTGCAAAAATTTTTTTCCCCAGAATGCTGCTAAAGTGCCATTCCAAAAAAATTTTTTTTTCCCCTTAAAAGAAATAATGCCCGTAGGTTAGTCTTTTCCCCCCCCAAAATACACTTGAAACAGCACTTCAAAATACACTTACAAAAATGTTCGGGGTTTGGGGAGATGCCAAACCGGGGCCCACTGTAAGTATACTCTGATAATTATACTTATGTGTCCTATACCTAAATAAACTTAGTGTGCTGGCGGGGTACACTTTAAAAAATATAAGTGTTTGGGAAGATGCAAAAGATAATAATAATAATACTCCTCGGGGGAGTTTTAAAAATTTCGTATATTTGTTAATAAAAGACATTTTCTTTTTAATCAATATTTTTTTTTTTTTAAAATTATAAAAAAAACCCCTTTTTTTTCCCTTATAAATATAAATGCCCAACCATAGTAGAACAAATTGACATAAATATGAGATGTGGGGGGGTTTAGGAGTGACGAAAAATTTTCCCTTTTTACAAGTTCAACACCAGAAAACTGTGTAAAAAATGATTGGGGGGAAAATTTTTTTTTTTTTTTCAACCGGGCCGCCCCCACCGAGGCGGGGTGACCCAAAAAAGAAAATCCCCAAAAAAAATCTTTCATCATCATTCAAAATTCACCACCCCATACATAATCACTGTCTTTTGCAGGGCGCTGATAAGGCAGGGGTTGTCCCTCCCAGCTGTCACTATCCCAGCCCTCCTTTAAAGTGCGGCATTGTACTTCCCTTTCGGACTCAGTAAACTAAATCAATTAACGGGTTTCCCTGAACCCTTCAAAAATTTCCCTGCCCCCTCCAACAGCTCGTCAGGTCCCAAAGCCATTGTCCCATTCACTCCTATCTCCCTCACACATGCTTGCAAAGTCCAACCCCCTTGCCCAAAAACCTCCTTTACCCCCCCCTCAACCTTTCTGGACGACCCTACCCCCCCCTTCCCCGGTTTAGGGGTCTCCAAGTCATTCTACTTTGATCCATTCTCTATAAATGACCAAACCACCTCAAAAACCCCCCCTTCAGCCCTCTGACAAATACTTTATAACTCCCCACCTTCCCCCAATTCACATTCAAATTTTCTGCATAATTTTTTCACCACACATTCCCCCTTTGACAAGCATCTCCACTGCTTCCACCCCCTCCTCCCTCCCCACCCTTTTTAAACCCCTGCTTCACACCCATTAATGTTGGTCCACTATACTTTGTTTTCCCCTTTTTCCTCCATGGATGTTTTTGTCTCCACAGATACCTCCCCACCCCCCCTTTTTTTTTCCCTTTATCAATTTTTTTAACCCATCCTTCAAAAACCCCCATCTCTGACATTCAACTCCCAAATATCTGAAAAAAATTTACTTCTTCTATAACCCCTCTCTCCAATGTGGACCCCAAATTTTTTTTATTTAAATAGTTTAAATCATCCCATTTTTCTATGTTCACTTTCAACTTTCTCCTTTAAAAACCCTCCCAAACTCGCCACAAACCCTTTTTCAACTTTTCTTTAGAATCTCCCATAAGCAAAAATCATCAGAAAAAATAACTGTGTGAACTCCCATTTACTTTTTATTTTTTTTTATTTATTAACACACGGCCGATTTTCCCAAGGCAGGGGGGGAAAAAAAAAAAACTTTCATCATTCACTCCATCACTGTCTTGCCAGATTGTCACTGTGAAATAAGTCACCGGCCCAAAGAAGCTTTTGGGCCCCCGTGGTGGGGGATGCAGGGGGGGTAGCATTCAGGGGGTGGGAGGCGTCCCGGGGGTGTGGGGGCGTCCCCGGGGGGGGGAGGGGTGCCGGGAGGTAGGAGGGGCCCCGGGGGTGTAGGAGGGGGCCGGGAGTGGGGGGGGCCCGGGGAGTGGGGGAGGCGTGCCGGGAGGGGAGGGCGTCCCCGGGGGGGAGGGGTGCCAGTGTAGGAGCGTGCCGGGAGTGTGGAGGGGTCCCGGGGGGTGTAGGAGGGGTGCCGGGGGGTGGAGGGGTCCCGGGGAGGGGGGTTTTTTCCCTTTCCCCAAACACTAACCCCCCCTTTCCCCCCATTTTCCCAAAGATGACAAGTCTCTTCAATAAAGGTAAGTACAGTGGCCCCCCGGTTAAGGGCCAAAAAATTCAAAACTTGGCCTTAAACAAAGGTTTAACCGAAATAATATTCCCCATAAGAATTAATGTTTAAATTAATCCGTTCCCGACAAAAAATTTTAATTTTTTTTTTAAAATTAAATCAATATTACATACCTTTTTGAAGACTAATGCTGGCTTCTGGATGATAGGGAGGGGGAGGAGGAGTTAGGTTTTTAAAAAATCCTAAGGGGGATGTAAAGCTCTCTGTGGTCTTTTTTAAATAGGGTCGCGGAGTCACTCCCCCCAAATCCTCCCCGCATGCCTTCTCGTCCCTGCATCTCTTACGGCCCCCCCCTCCTCTCACTCCTGCTTACACCTATTGTTTCCCTGTGCAAAAATTTAAAAATAAATTGTTTCCTTATAATATTCCCCTGCTGCTCTATTCTCCTCTGCTTTAATATATTTCCCGCTTGCTATTTTTCCCAGCCTCTTTCTCCCCGTGCTTTATACTCCTGCATGCCCCTAACTCCTGCAGTTTCAATCTCCCCCCCTTTCTTATCCCTGCATGCCGCTTAATCCCTTCCTGTTATACTCCCATGCCTGCTATTCTTTTCCCGCATCCCTCTTTTCTTTCCCCGCTCTTATAACCCCCTTTTTTAAAACCCTTCCCCCAATACCCTGATTAATATACCCCTTCCCCTTTGCATTCTCCTGCGTTTTAAAATTTCATCCTCTTAAGTGCCTGTATTTTTCCTGCTGCCCGCTTATCCCTGCTGCTAATTCTCCTGCTTCTATACCCTGCTGTGCTTTATCCTCATTTTCTAATTCATGCTGTATTCTCCTGCATGCCTGCTTTTCTCCTGTGTGCTATATCTCCCCCTTTTTTGCTATATCTCCTGCTGCTAATTCCTGCTCTTTTATTCCCTGCATTTATAATTTTTGTATCCTCTTTTCCCCCCATATCTCCCCCCCCTGCCTTTCTATTCTCCTGCATTTCTTTTATTCTAATGCCTGTTTATCTCCTCTGTTTCTTTTAACTCCCCGATTTATTTATACTCCCTTTCCTGTATATTATCCCTGTGCCCGCTTTTTTCCCTGCTGCCTGCTATTCTCCCCGCATGCCTGCTATTTTTTTATGCCTGCTAAAATACCCTGCCCTGCCTGCTATATCTCCCTGCATGCCTGCTTTTTTTCCCCTGCATGCCCCCCCATTTTCTCCTGCATTATATCTCCTGCATCCCTATATTTTTTTTCCCGCTTTTATTTTTCCCTGCATGCCTGCTATATTATCTCCCCCCCCTGCCTGCTATATTAACTCCCCGCATGCCGCATTTATCTCCCCCATCCGTATATACTCCTGGGGCCCTCTATTTATCTCCCCGCATTTCTATTTATCCCTCGTGCTATTTTACTCCTGCATGTTCTATTCCCCCCCTGCTCAATTCAAAAAGCCTGCTTAAAATTCCCCGGTTTGCTATTTCCCCGTATACTTTAAAAAAAACTCCTGTTTATATCTCCTAGTCTAATTTCCCTCATGCCTTTCTATTCTCCCCTGTGGATTTTCCTGCATTTCTTTTATACTCCTAAAAGCCTGCTATACTCCTGCATGCCTGCTATTCTCCCCCATTGCTATTACCCCCGCATGCCTCTATATCTCCCTGCCTGCATCTCCTGCATGCCCGTAATATCCCCGCATGCCCCTTTTAAATCTTTTAAAACCTGGGTTTTTACCCTAATTCTATATCTCCCCTGTATATATTGCTCCCCTAAAAATATTACCCCCTTTTACTCCCCTGCCTTTATATCTCCCTGTATATACCCTGCTCCTCTTTCTCCCCTTTCCTGCTATATTTTCCCCCCATGCCTCTTTTCTCCTTTCGCCTGCCCTATCTCCCTGCATGCCTGCTATCCCCTTTCCCCCCCCTGCCTGCTATATGCTCCCGTTTTTATTTTCTCCTGCATTGTATATCCCTGCATGCTTATTACCCCATTTATATCTCCTCATTGCATACCCAAAATTTCTTTTTCCCCGTGCCTGCTATATCCCTGATTGCTATATACCCCGCATTCTATATACTCCCTGCCTGCTATATCCCTTGGGGCCCCCGTTTAAAATCCCTGATGTTATCTCCTGCATGCCTGCTTTTATACTCCTGCATGCCTGCTTTTCCCCTGCATGCCTGCTATATCCCCCCGCATGTGCTATATACTCCCCGCATGCCTGCAATCTCCCCGCATGCCTGCTATATTCCCCCGCAAAAACCCCTTTATATCCCTGCTGCCTGCTATTCCCTGCTTTCCTGTATCTCCTGCATGCCTGCTATATCTCCTGCATGCCTGCTTTTCTCCGCTTATATATATCTCCAAGTATATTATGCTCCGCATGCCTGTTTTTTACCCTCATTGCTATATCCCTGTCCTCTATATACTCCCGCATGCCCTATTACCCCCTGCATGCCCCATATACTCCTGCATGCCTTATATTCCTGTGTGCAAACCCCCCCGCATGCCTGTATATACTCCCCGCATGCCTGCTATTTATCCCCCGCAAATTTATATTTCCCCCCCCTCCCCTATATATCCCTGATGCCTGCTATATTATCTCCCCGCATGCCGTATTATACCCTGCATGCCTGCTATTTACTCCTGCATTCATTTACTCCTGCTGCCTGTATTTTTCCCTGTGCCTTTATTATACCCCCGCATGCCTGTATTTTCCCCCCTGCATGCCCCCGCTATAATTCGTCCCCCTTTTCTTATGCCCCTTTTTCTCCCTGCATGCCTGCTATTTTTCTCCCTGCGCCAATAACCCCCCCATTTTACTCCCTGCGCCTCTTTTTATTTTCCCCCTGCACTCTATTTTCTCCTGCAATTTTTCCCCGCTTTTAACCCCCCTTTTTTGTTTTATATACCCCCCCGTGCCTGCTATATTCTTTAAAAAGTTATATACTCCCTGCAAAAATTTATATCTCCTGATGCCTGTATTTTTCCTTTCAAAGCCCCGTTTTATTTTTCATGCATATCTCCCGCATGCCTGCTATATCTCCCTGCATGCTTCTATTCCCCCTGCATGTGTATATTCCCCCTGTGCATATTTCTATCTTTGCTCCTGGGATTTTCCCGCATGCCTGCTATCTCCCTGCATGCCTGTATTCTCCTGCAAAATAGCTATATTCCCTGCATGTTTATATACCTAAAAATTTTATATCTCCTGCATGCCTCTTTCTTGAAAAGCCCTGTATTTTACTCCTGCATGCCCTGCTATATTCCCCCCCGCCTGTATATCCCTGTGCCTGCTATATCTCCTGCATTTTTATCTCCTGCATCCTTTTCTATATCTCCCTGATCCTTTTTACTCCTGCTTCTTTTCTTTAATATTCCCCCTTTTTGCTATATCTCCTATGTGCATATCTCCTGTGTAAAAACTCTAAGTTTTTATTTCCCTGCTTTATCTCCTGCTGCCCATAAATTCCCCCTCTTTTTTTCTTTCCCCCTTTTGCCCCCTAATAGCAAACTTAATTCCCTGCTCTTTTATCCCTGCATTTTTAATTCCCCCCGCATGCCCCTAATCCCTTTTCCCCTGTTGCTATTACTCCTGCATTTTGTTTTTTCTCCTGCATGTGCTATATCCCCTCATTTCTGCTATATATCCTGCATGCCTGTTTTTCTCCCCCCCCTGCCTGCTATATCTCCTGCTGATGGTTTTCCTTTTGCCCCTTTTTCCCTTTCCTGCTTTTTTGCATGCCCCTTTTTCTTGCATGTTTTTATATACTTGATGTTAATATATTTAATTGCTTTTTAAATCCCCTTCCCCCCCATAAACTCCTGCATGTTTCTAAAATCTCCTGCTGCCTGCTATTCCCCCTTTTCATTTCCCCTTTTTTATCTCCCCCCCCTGCCTGCTTTTCTCCTGCATGTTTCCTATATACTCCTATGCCCGCTATTTTCCCTGCCTGCCTCTTATTCTCCCCGCTCCTTTTTATACTCCTGCATTTTTTAACCCTGCCCCGCCTGCATTTTCTCCCACCTGCAAACTCCCCTTTCATGCTCCAAGTTTTATTCCCCCCCTTTTCCCCTGCCTGCTTTTACTCCCCGCTGCCCGCTATATCTCCCCGCATGCCTCCCTTTTTCCTGCCTCTATGCCTGCCTCCCAATTTTATCATGTTTTTTCCTTTTTTTCCCCAAAGGGGAAAATAAGAACTTTCCTTGGGGCCATGGTGACTTATTTTGCAGTTGCATTTTTTTAAAAAACCACGAAAAACAATGGGGAAAAACAAAATGTTTGGGTGAATGAGCAAAAAATTTCCCCATGCACCCGGGGGGATGGACGATCCCAAAGGCCTCTAATCGAAAGAGGGGCCCCAACCCGACCCCAAAAACCCCCTTTTAAAACCCCCAAAAAAGTCTCTAACCGGGGCCAAAAAAAAGCCTCTCGGTTGGCCTTTAACCCAGGGGGGACTGTAAATGTTATTTTAAATATTTATTTCAATATTTATTTATAAATTTAATATTGATGTAGTATTTTGTGTTTTCTGTATGTAAAACTATAGTTATTTTTAAAAAAAATTTTTTTTGAATTTTTTTTGGATGTCGGGAAACGGTTAATTGTATTTACATTATTTCTTATGGGAAAAATGGGGTTCGGATTCGAAAGATTCAGATTAAGTAATAGCTTCTGGAGGATTAATTTCTTTAAACCGGGGGCCCCTGTACGTGCATCAATAATCCTTTTCTGGGAGATGCAGTTTGTTAGGGACTTCATGTGTTCCCAAGCAGAAAATTCCCAAAACAGTAGAAGTATTAAATTATTTTGCTAATGTGTAACATTATTTTTGATGATAATAACAATTGCCACTGACAAAATATTTTTATATTTATTTTTTGCAAGTTGTTATTGTTGCACATGTGTTTCAGACTGGCGCAAGTTGTGGATATGCCTATGTAGAATTTGAAAGCTATGATGTTGCCAGGATTGTGGCTAAGGTCATGGATGGATACCTCACTTTTGGAAAAATTATGAAATGTAAGTAAAATATGCCTATATTTAATGTTTTCATAGCCTAAATATGTAAATGTAATTTCACTGATTTTCACAATTCAGATATAAAATTCTAGTACTTATTTGTAAAATTTATTAACCCTTTCGGGGTTTTTTCGGCTGTACTAGTACGGCTTACGCACCAGGGTTTTCGTTATACTAGTACGCCTAAATTCTAGCCCCCTCAAATCAAGTGGAAACAGGCTGGTATGCCAGATGTGAGAGAATGGGTCTGTGGGTCAGTGTGCACAGTATAAAAATAATCCTGCACCACACAGTGCATAATGAGGAAAAAAAACTCTGACCGTGTTTTTGGTTTAAAACAGTGACTTTGCAGTCTATTTTCGTATAGTATTTATGCTTGTATTCTCGTTTTCTTAGTCTCATTTGATAGAATGGATGATATATTACAGAAATAGAGATACTTTTGACTGGTTTCACGATGACAAGTACCTTGAAACTGAGCGCAAAGTAACAAAATGTTCATTTTTGCTGATGTTCAAGAGTAAACAAATCACGCCATGCGTCCAATACACATCAACTGGGTAGTCTAATATTCTTGCACAAGTGCGCTGATATTATTTATACCATTTTACAATGATGCAGTTGTATACATAACAGAAAATCTTCTATTATTTGTGAGAATAAAAATTCAAAATGGAAAGCAAAAGTAATGTAAGAGGGCCTGGAGACGTGACTATTGAACAGATAAAATGTTATTTGAGTGCCAGGAATGTCTGTCTCATTTATTCTGGACCTTATTTTGAAATTGACATCTTTTGAAATTTGTGAGAAATTTTACCAAACTGCCATTTTCTGACCACCTTATTGGGTAGTTGAAATCGGTAAATTGGTGGTTTCTTATACTCAATTGATAGAACAAATGGAATTCTAGCGAAATAGCTATAATTTTAGTAGACTGAAACATTGGAATTTGCCAGAAAATAGGGCTCAAAGTGGGCGAAATCGCCGATGCGTAAATGTCATCAATACCGCTAACTTTGCAGAGCATAATTCAGTTAGTTTTCCATCAAATTTCATAATTTTGGTGGCGTTATGATCGGAAAAGATTCTCTATCATTTCATAAGAAAAATAATTTTTTTCCGAAAAATTTGTGACCCTGAGAACAAGTTTGGGAGAGGGCCTTGCGACCCTGAAAGGGTTAAATATGTAATAAGGAAAGTGGTAGGCATAATGTAGTACATACTAAGTTCTTTTCTAATTTAAATTTTTGAACAAAATAGTAGCAGATATGAGAATACATTTTTTGCCTCTGATAGTTGAACTAACACAGCTGTTATACATCTTCACTATTATTTAACCCTTAAACTGTCCAAACGTAGATCTACGTTTTTGTAGGCAGTGCTCTGACCTTGATTTTCTCCATGAAAGCATGTAAAAAAGTAAATATACATGTGCGTGCGTAGCACTCTGACCTTGATATTCTCAATAAGAAGTATGTAAAAACGTAGATCTACCTTTGGAGTGCTACGCAAGCAAACATGGATCTATGTTTGGACAGTTTAAGGGTTAATATCAGAAGCTTTGTCATATTCACCTCTAGTGGCCTTCTGACATGTCTGATCAATGCTCCAGTTCATTCTATGTAGTATTGGCCAACACATCCAGGGTGACTCTTTTCAATTGTATCATTTAGCATAGCACTGACTGTGTTAGTGCCAGCTACTAGTATCTGGGAAAACATAATCCTTCACTACCTTCATAGGTAGTCTTAAGGTGAAATATCATGAGAGCATGGGGCCATTTACTAGGGCCATCATGCCAAGAGTAGTAAGGCTCTCAAAACTCGTCAAAGGTACAGTAGGACCCCCCATATCCGCGGGGGATATATTCTAAGGACCTGCCATGGATACCGAAACCGTGGATGGTAGCAAACCCTATATATAAGTCCTATACATATCTATTATAACGTTTGATATATTATGCACAACAAGTGGAGAATTATCACTTTTTCACTGGGAAGCATTTTCACAGCTTCTCTTAGGCTTTGAAGAATTTCAACTTCTCTACTTTTGTGCTTTGGGGCCATTACTCTGTAAAATTAAGAGAGGTATTTTGGGCCACAATAAACCGTGGATGCTGAATCAGTGGATATGAGGGTTCTACTGTCTATATCAAAGGTATGCCTAGTCCATCTCCAGTGATCTGTCTCTGGTGACCTACACCCCTTTTTTTTTTTTTTTTCAACAAGTGGCCATCTCCCACCGACAGGGTGACCCAAAAAAAAAAACCCCAAAAAAGAAAATACTTTCATCATCATTTCCCCTACCACCACATATAATGACACCAGTGATGCCCACAATTACCACCACAGTGAGTTTTGTTATCCTCTGGTTGACCCCTGGAAATCAAATCTTCACCCCACACACAGTTTATGGTACACCTGGCATCATATTCCTGTGTTGACTACACTGGACCTGGCTCACTTTGCTTGTGTCCTGGGAAATTATCTTAGGTTTTTATTCCTCACCTCTTGGTCCTTGCTTGTAACCAAATACAGTAACTGCATTCTCCACCTTCACTCGTTTTCATATCTGATCTCTCTTTTCCTTTTTTTTTCTTTTAACCAGTTTTTTTTTTTTTTCTCCTCAACAAATCGGCCGTCTCCCACCGAGGCAGGGTGACCCAAAAGAAGAAAATCCCCAAAAAGAAAAAAACTTTCATCATCATTCAACACTTTCACCACACTCCATACATAATCACTGTCTTTGCAGAGGAGCTCAGATCGACAGCTGAGAAAGTCCCTCCAGCTGTCACTATCTCTAGACCCCTACTTTAAAGTGCAGGCATTGTACTTCCCATTTCCAGGACTCAAGTCCAACTAAATCAATTAACTGGTTTCCTGAATCCCTTCACACAATGTTACACTGCTCACACTCCAACAGATCGTCATGTCCCAAAACCATTCGTCTCCATTCACTCCTATCTAACCGCTCACACATGCTTGCTGGAAGTCCAAGCCCCTACGCCACAAAACCTCCTTTACCCCTTCCCTCCACCTTTCTAGGACCCCCTACCCGCCTTCCTTCCCCTACAGATTTATACGCTCCAAGTCATTCTACTTTGATCCATTCTCTCTAAATGACCAAACCACTCAACAACCCTCTTCAGCCCTCTGACAAATACTTTTAGTAACTCCACACCTTCTCCAAATTTTCCCACATTCAATTTTCTGCATAATATTTACCACATTGCCTTAGACAGGACTTCTCCACTGCCTCCAGCCTCCTCCTCGCTGCAGCATTTGCAACCCATGCTTCACACCTATATAAGAGTGTTGGTACCACTATACTTTCGTACATTCCCTTCTTTGCCTCCATGGATAACGTTTTTGTCTCCACAGATACCTCAATGCACCACTCACCTTTTTCCTTCATCAATTCTATGGTTAACCTCATCCTTCATAAACCCATCCGTGAACATCAACTCCCAAATATCTGAAAACATTTACTTCTTCCATAATCCCTCTCTCCCAAAGTGATATCCAATTTTTCTTTATTTAAATCGTTTGTACCCTCATCACCTTACTCTTATCTATGTTCATTTTAACTTTCTACCTTTACACACTCTCCAAACTCATCCACTAACCTTGCAATTTTCTTTAAATCTCCATAAGCACAGTATCATCAGCAAAAAGTAACTGTGTCAACTCCCATTTGCATTTAATTCTCCATATTAATCCACCCTCTCCCCAACACCCTAGCATTTATTCTTTTACAACCCCATCTATAAATATATTAAACAACCATGGTGACATTACACAACCCTGTCTAAGACCTACTTTTACCGGAGTAATCTCCTCCTCCTACACACCCTAACCTGAGCCTCACTATCCTCATAAAACTCTTACAGCCTTCAGTAACTTACTACCTATTCCATACACTTCAACATTTGCCACATTGCTCCCTATCCACTCTATCATATGCCTTTCTAAATCCATAAATGCAATTAAAACTTCTCTACCTTTATCTAAATACTGTTCACATATATGCTTCCTGTAAACACTTGATCTACACATCCCTACCCACTCTAAAGCCTCCTTGCTCATCTGCAATCCTACTCTCTGTCTTACCTCTAATTCTTTCAATAATAACCCTGCCATACACTTTACCTGGTATACTCAGTAAACTTATTCCCCTATAATTTTTACACTCTCTTTTATCCCCTTCCCTTTATATAAAGGAACTATACATGCTCGCTGCAACCCTAGGTACCTTCCCTCTTTCATCATTTATTAAACAAAAATACCAACCACTCCAGCACTATATCCCCCTGCTTTTAACATTTCTGTCATGATTCCGTCAATTCCAGCTGCTTTACCCCCTTTCATTCTACGTGTGCCTCACGCACCTCCCCCACACTCACATCCTGCTCTTCTTCACTCCTAAACGATGTTGTACCTCCCTGGCCAGTACATGAAATTATCGCCTCCCTCTTTTCATCGACATTTAAAAGTTCCTCAAAATATTCCCGCCATCTACCCAATACCTCCAGCTCCCCCTCTACTAACTCCCTACTCTGTTTTAACTGACAATCCATTCGTTCCTAGGCTTTCTTACCTTGTTTATCTCCTCCAAAATTTTTCTTGTTTTCAGCAAAATTTCTTGACAGAGCCTCTCCCGTTCTTTCATCCGCTCTTCTTTTGCACCTCTCACCACTCTCTTCACCTTTCTTTTACTCTCCATATACTCTGCTCTTCTACTAACACTTCTGTTTTGTAAAAACCTCTCATAAGCTACCTTTTTCTCTTTTATCACACCCTTTACTTCTTCCATTCCACCACTCCTCCTCTTTCCTCCTGCCACCCTCCTATAACCACAAACTTCTCCCCACATTCAAATACTGCATTTTTAAAACTATCCCAACTCTCTTCAACCCCCTACTCCTACTTGCACTAGCCCACCTTTCTGCCAATAGTTGCTTATATCTCACCCTAACTTCCTCCCTTAGTTTATACACTTTTCTCTCTCTTACTTGCTGTTGCCATTTTTTTTGTCCCATCTACCTTTACTCTAACTGTAGCTACAACCAAATAATGATCTGATATATCCGTTGCCCCTCTATAAACATGTACATCCTGAAGCCTACTCATCAACCTTTTATCCACCAATACATAATCCAACAAACTACTTTCCTTCGTGCTATATCATACCTTGTTATTTATTTATCCTTTTTTTCATAAAATATGTATTACTTTTCAAACCTCTTTCTACACATAGCTCAATTAATGGCTCCCCATTTACTTTTTACCCTCCCCCAATTTACCTACTACTCCATCCAACATTTTTCCCACTTTAGCATTAAGATCCCAACCACAATTACTCTCTCACTTGGTTCAAAACTCCCCACACACTCGCTCAACATTTCCCAAAATCTCTCTCTCTCCCAACACTTTTTCTTCCCCAGGTGCATAAACTTACTATAACCCATTTTTCACACCCAAACCTTTATTTTACTCCCATAATCCTTGTTTTATACATTTATATTCCTTCTTTACCTGCCATAACTATTATTCAACATTATTGCCCTCCTTCTTTAGCTCTAACTCTATTTGAAACCCCTGATCTAATCCCATTTATTTCTCCCCACTGAAACTTTCCTACCCGTCAGCTTTGTCTCACTTAAAGCCAGGACATCCAGCTTCTTTTCATTATAACATCTACAATCATCTCTTTCTTATATTCGCACAACATCCGCACATTCAAACATCCCACTTTGACGATTTTCTTTTCTTCTTTTATAAGCTATACAGGAAAAGGGTTACTAGCCCATTGTTGGCATTTTAGTTGATTTTTTACAACATCTTACGGGGGAAAAGTTCTTTTTTCATTTCCCCATGAATATGAAAGGGAAAAGCAATAAGAAAAAGAACTATTAAGATAAAACCCGAAAATTTCAGATGAGTGTGTATACAATAAACGTGTACATGTTTCGTAGTGTGACCTAAGTGTAAGTAGAAGTAGCAAGACGTACCTGAAATCTTGCATGTTTATGAGACAGAAAAGACACCAACAATCCTACCATCATTTAAAAAAGTTTCAGGTTTCCTTTCACAGTCACCTGGCAGGATGGTAGTACCTCCTGAGTGGTTTTCTACCAACCTACTACCTACCAGTTTATCTTTCACTTTTCTTTCACCTACAAACTCTTATGATAATTAGCGTGCTGTTTGTTCAAGGAATCTCTGGGCCATTTTGTTTATTGAGTGTTGGTCTGGGTTTTTTTTTATCTAACTTTTATATGTCCGAATAACACTGAGGCTGGGTGACCCAAAAAAAAAAGAAAAAACTTTCATCATCATTCAACACTTTCACCATCACTCATGCTTATGTCTTTTTCAAAGGGCTGATCGACAGTTTAGAAATCCCTCAACTGTATCCCAAACCCCCCTTTAAAGTGCAGGCATTCACTTTTCCAAGACTCAAGGGTTTTGGTTTTCCCCGAATCCCTTACAAAAAATTCCCTGTTCCCCCCAACAGATTCAGGTCCCAAAACCATTCGTCTCCATTCCTCTTATCTAACACGCTCCCATGCTTGTAAGCCCCAAACCCGCCCCCCTCCTTTCCCCCCCCCCCCAACCTTTTTGGGTCTCCATCCCGGGCTGCCTCCTTCTGGCTTTTCCCCCATGTTACACCCATATAAGTGTTTTTTTTTCCCCCTTCGACATTTCCTTCTTTGCCTCCATGGATCGTTTTTGTCTCCACATACCCCCACGCACCTTTCTTTTTTTTTCCTTATCTTTTATGGTTATTCTCATCTTTAAAAAACCCCCGCTGAAAAATTAACTCCCAAATATCTAAAAATTTTTCCCTTTTCCATTTCCCCCCAATTTTATATCAATTTTCTTTATCTAAATCGTTTGATACCCCATCACCTTGCTCTTATCTTTGTTCACTTTCAACTTTCTATTTTTAAAACCCCTCTGAAACTCATTTACTAATTAATTTTGGGCCAATTTAAAATAATGGAGTCATGCTAAATGAAGGCTAGTTTGTAAGTCCTTTTTTTTTTGGGGAATTTCCCAAATTGTTTACTTCGATCAGGGAATGTCTTGCCCGTGGAAGTGTCCCCTAACCTCTTAAAAGATAAAGAAAAACCCCCGGTAATTTTGCCCCATGGTTAGAAAAGATCATCTGTTTTTCCAAGGTTTTTACTTATAACTGTTATTACCATGCCTCCATATACAGGGACCCCGAGGTTCGGTCATAATCCTTTCCCCGGAGCTAGACCTTAATTTGGGGCTTTTCCCGAAAGTTGAACCCTTATTTCATAAGAAAAAAATGTAAATAGGGTTAATCATTTTCCCCCAAAATTTTCCCAAAAATTTATTTTTAAAGAATAAATACTAGGGTTTTAAAAAGAAAACGGGGGAAAAAAAAATTTTTTTAACAGGGAAATTCCCCCCCCAAAAGGGGGGGCCCAAAAAAGGGGAAAAAAAAAAATTTCCTTTTTTTAAAGTAATTATGAGGGGAAGGGGTTACTAGCCCCTTCCCCCTTTTTTGCCCTTTTTCACGATTTCGGGAGGAAGAATTCTTTCCACTTCCCCATGGAATAAGAGGAAATAAGAACAAAAACTAGTAAGAAAATGAAAAAAACCCCAAGAAGGGTTTTTTACTATATCTTTTACATGAATGTGTAGTGTGACCTAAGTGTAAGAAAAATAAAAAGACATACCTGAAATCTTGCATTTTTTTGGCAGAAAAAAACACCAGCAACCCCACCATCATGTAAAACAATTACAGGCTTTCGTTTTCACTCATTTTGGGGAGGGGTCCTTCCTGGGGGGTTTTCTGTCTCCCAAACCCTACTACCTAGGTGAGAAATAAATCTTCTTTTTTTCAACCTTTGGCCCGTTTCCCCCCAAAAGGGGGTGGCCCAAAATGAAAAAAATTTTCCCCTTTTACATTTTTTAAATATACAGGAGGGGGGGATGCCCCTTGCTCCCAGCATTTTAAATTGCCCCTTACGACACGCATGGTTACGGAGGAAGAATTCTGTTCCACTTCCCCATGGAGATAAAAGGAAAAAAAACAAGAACTAAAGAAAATAGAAGAAAACCCGAAGGGTATGTACATATATGCTTGTACATGAATGTGTGTTGACCTAAGTGTAAGTAAGAAAAAAGACATCCGTCTTGCATGTTTTTGAGACAGAAAAAAGACCCCAGCAATCCTACCATCTGAAAAACAATTACAGGCTTTGTTTTAACTTTTGGCAGGGTTAGATTCCCCTGGGCGGTTGCTGCCCCCCCCTTCTACCTAGGTAAAAATAAATATAAAGAAAAAATTTTATAAGGGAAAAAATGAACAGTTAATTAATTTTTTTCCTTTTTATTGAAGACTTTTTTTTAACGTATGAGAGAGTCGGGAGAGTTTGTTTTTGGGGGCAGGACAAGGTCCTTCAATTGACAATAATATCAACTCACAGCTTATTTATCTAGCACAATTCATCTAATATGACATAATAAACAATATTAGCCCTTTGACTGTTTTGGGCATATATATCGGGCTTAGGAAAAGTTTGGACGTTTAAAAGGGATAAATTTAAACGGCCTCAAATCAAGCAAAGGGGAAAGCTGGTAGGCCTACATGTGAGAGAATGGGTCTTTGTGGTCAGTGTCTACCCTGGGTCTACCGGGGGAGAATTCCAGGGGGCAACGCTCCGCGGCCCGGCTTGGGCCAGGCCTCCTGTTGAACCAGAGCCTGATCAACCAGGCTGTTTTCTGGCTGCACGAGTCCAATGGAAAAAGCCCGGCTGATCCGGACCGACGAAGGGGCCTGTCCAGTCCCTTAAAAAACAGCCCGGGGCTTGTTGGGAATCCTTTTATGCTGGGAGGCAGTTGAACAATCTTGGGCCCTCACACTTATTTGTTGTCCCTCAACGTGCTAGTGGCACCCCTGCTCATTGGGGGATGTTACATTGCCTGCCGAGTCTTTGCTTTCGGCGGGTGATTTTTTGTGAAGTTTGGTACTAAGCCCTAGAATTTTCCATGTGTATATAATAATGTATCTCTCCCCTGCGTTCCCAGAAGTACAGGTTTAGGAACTTCAAAAACGTTCCCAGTAGTTGAGGTGGTTTTGCACTTATTGTGGGGGGGAAGGTTGCCCATTTTCCAAAGGGGCCCGCAATTTCACCCGCCTTGAAAAGGTGCCCCTTGGGTTTCAAAAATATTCCAGCCTAGATAGAACAAACGTCTTGTGTGCAGTATAAAAAAAAAAGGGCAGTCAGTGGTGCATTTTTTGGGGAAAGCCATTTCAGTAGTCCTTGTTCAGCATGCCTGGGGGGGGAAATTTTCTGACTTTCCCTTTGGGGGATCTGGGGCTGTTCTCTTCCTCAATGATAGCTCTAACACAGATGGAAGTGTGTCTGAAGATAAATTTCATGGTTTTTAGGGTTTGTGACCGAAAGAAATGCCCCCCATACCCGAAGGAAGGAAGAAAGAAAATAAGTAAGTTTGAGGAAGGAAGAGATTAGAGGAAAGGGAAAGGAAAAAAAGAGAAAGAGGGGGAAGGAAAAAAAAAAAGTAAGGAAGGAGGAAAAGGGAAAGGGAAAGGGAAATTTAAAAAAAAGAGAAAGGAAGGAAGGGAAAAAGGAGGAAGGAAATGAAGGGGAAAGGGAAAAAATAAAAGGGAAAGGGAAGGGAAAAGGGAAAAAATAAAGGGAAAAAAGGAAGGAAATATATAAGAAAAGAAGGCAGAAAGAAAAGGGAAAGGGAAAGGGGGGTATGAAGGGGAAAAGGGAAAGGGGGTTGTTGGGGGAAGACCCTGGGGGCCCCTTTTTTTTTGACAGGCAGTGTGGGTGGTGAAATTGGTATAATGTCATTTTGACAGCTGTGTTTTCCCTGACTCAGCCTTTAAAATGTCCTTAAAAAACATGGGTTGGAGCTTTGAAGTGCTAAATTTCAGTTGATGGAAAGTGTCCCGTCATTATATAGTGTATATAATTTTAAGGGGGCTTATGAAGGTTTTTTTTAAAAAAGAAATGTTAATAGAAGAGCAGAGATATGGAGGTAAAAGAAAAGGGGAAGAGGGGTGGTGAGAGGTGCAAAAAAAAAGCAGAGGAAAGAATGGGAGAGGTCTTCAAGAAATTTTGCTGAAAAAAAGGAAAAAAATTTTTA
>WNWK01039826.1:0-17265 GCA_009830355.1 Cherax destructor
CATTATCTGCTTATGTGTTTTTTTTTTTTCCATTTTCTTATTTTATCCTTTTTTTTCCCTTCTCCAATGGGTTGGGGTATGGGGGTTTAAAAAAAATTCCTAGTTAAGAAAAATATTTTTTTAGATTAACAATATATACCCCCCAAAAACCCTCTTCATTTTCTTTAGCCTCCCCTCCAATACAAGTCATGAGGAGCTGGTCAGAGAATCCACAAAAAAAGACACATGTCCAATGGGGTCCCCTCTCCCCCCCAGACCATCTCCTTTTTCCCCAGTCCACATCACCCTCCCGCCCCGACCATATCAGAGCCCAGTGGGGTTGGTAAACAAAAAAATTCCTTTATTGCTTTTAAAAAGGGGGGGTAAAAATTCAAAACTTACCCTAAACCTAAGGCGGCGTTTTTCCAGCCGCTCCCCCAGGGCTCCCCATGTGACTCTGTCCCAGCCCCCACCCAACCCTCTCCCCCAACCACCGTTGGAAAAAAAATCCCTGGCGGAAATTTCCCTTTTAAAAAAGTGGACCCCAGTAACGCCCTTCCCAAGCCTGCTCAAGTGCCCATTACCAAGAATTTACCCCCCTTTAAAGGAAAAAGCCCGTAGGTTGGTCTTTTTTGCCCCAAAAAAAAACCCTTCCACTATTTTTTAGTTTAAACTACTTTAAAACCCAAAAATCATAACATATTTCTATAATTATGGTTGAAAATTTACCCAAGGTTATACATTATTATTATGTTTAAGTCCTATTTCCCAAAAAATTGGCTTTTTTCCCCACTATTTTATATTTTTATACGTATATTTTCTTTGTCATGCAGAACCCTGAAAAAAGGGAACTACATCGGGGGAAAAGACCAGTCGGGGGGGTCCCAAGGTGGTAATTCCCCACATCCTGCAATTAAATTCCAGTGATGTATAACCTAAAAGGGAAAAAAAGGGGGCCCAAGACAAGAATATGATAGAAGTAACAGGCAATGGCTGACACATGGCTGAAAGGGGCCAAAAGGGGCCCCATAGGGGGAAAGCTGGGTTGTGGGTGACTTCACCCCAAAAGAAATCGCCCGGGAAAAACCGGGTCCAGGGGGGGGCCCGGGGAAACGTGGGGCCCAAAAGATGTTGGAGGTGGTACTGGAAAACCCCCATCAGCACTTTGGGAAAACTACTAGGGGGAAAAAGATGAAACAGCAGGACTGGACTTAGTTTTCCCCCTTTTAAAAATTGCAGATTTTGGGGGACAAAAAAAAAAAAGGCCCCCCTTGGAGCTGGTGATCATGTGGTTTGATCTTCGGCATAGTAAATTACTAGTGGGGGAAGAAGCAGGAAGGGCGGGAAGTGGGGGTAAAACGGGGAGACTAAAAGGTTTGGGGGAATTTCCCCAAAAAGGGGTTCAGTGGGACAGAGAATTGGCAGGAAATCAGTCAGTGAGTTTTGATGAAATGTGGGGACAATATGGGCAGCAGAAAAAGGGGTTTAAATTCCCCAAAAAGGGCCCCAATGAAAATAATGAGAATGCCAGAACACCCCTTTGGGTTTCCCACCTATAGGTGTGTGGGGAAAACTAAATTAAAAGGGATGGAAGAAGTATAGGAGGCAAAGGCCCCGGAAATAAGGAGGGAGTCGAAGGATTGAATTTTGCAGGGGTAAGGAGGGGGCCCCCAAGACAATAAAAAAAAGACAGGGGAGCATACCCAAATTTAAAAATTTTTTCAGTCACATCAGGGGGAAAAAAAAGTAAAAGGGCTGGGTAATCAGGCTGGGGGAAAAGGTGGCAATTAAAAAATGATTGAGAAATATGGAGGACGCTCAACATGAGATTTGAAGAAGTTTCCCAGGGTGGAGACGAAAAGACTCTGAAAAAAAAAATTTGGGGTCCCCCCAAGTGTTAGATACAATACATAAAACCAAGGAAAGAGGTGAAGAGGCTGCTGGGGAAAAACCTCAAAGGCGAGGGGGGGGGATGACTTCTCTGTGGGCCCCCAAAAAGGAGGGGGGGACTTTTGTACCACTAAAAACAATCTTCAAAAAACTTCGAAACAGGGCAAACCCCCTGAGGTATGGAAGACAGAAAAATTTTGTCATGCATAGTATAAAATCATAGAAGATTATCGGAGAAGAGTGGTGGAGCACTTAAAAAAAGGGAAGACTTATCAACGACAATCGGGACGGTTTTCCCCCAAAGAAATCATGGTGTAAAAACCCCACTGGAGTTCTGACAGGGTGACCAAATAAAAAAAGAGAGAGGGTGGGTAATTTGGGGTTTTTTTAAATTAAAAAGGCTTTGAAAGGGTTTAAAAAAGATTAGTGAAAAGCTGGAGGACCAGGCAGGTATAACGGGGGAAGGGCCTGTGGATCCCCGTGAATCCTGTCAGGGGGAAAGGGGCGGGTCATTATCGCGACCGGGGGTTGGGTGGGCCCTGTGAGGGGGGGTTCCCCAGGGGGCAATCCCCCGGGCCCTGCTGTTTCTGGGATATGTGAATGACATGATGGAAGGAATGGAAAAAAAGTGTCTCTTTTTTCAGACGATGTCCGTTAATGAAATTCAATCGGAGGGGGATCAGGCAGGGGTACAAGGGATCTGGACGGGCCCCAAGGGGCCCCCTCCCGCAAAATTCTGGAGTTCAACCCCCCCGGGGGGGAAGATCGGGGAATAAAACCCAGGGGAATCAGTCTGGGGGCCAAAAACACAAACCCCACTCAAGGAAAAAAGGGGGTTGGGGTGGGCCCTCGAACACATCTCCTGAGGGGGCACATGAAACCCCAAAAAAATGCTGTGGCATACAGGAAATTAGAAACTTAAGAATAGGATTCCGACATCTCAGTAAGGGGTCGTTCAGGACTTTTTATACCGTGTACATCAGGTTCATATTTAGAGTATGCAGCTTTCAGTTTGGAACCCACCTGGCCAGGCACGTCAAGAAATTAGAGAGAAAGTGCAAAGTTTGTGAAACCAGTCTACCAGTTTAAAAGGTGTGTCCGAGAGGGAAATCGACCTGACAACCTGGAGGACAAGGAGGGACAGTGGGGACATGATAACAACATATAAAATACTGAGAGGAATCGTCAAGGTGGACGAGGAAGTTTGTTCCAACAGATGGGACACAGCAGCAAGGGGTACAGTTGGAGGTGAGACTCAGATGAGTCACAGGGATGTGATACTCATTAGTGATGGGAGTGGGGTGATCTGGGAAGGGAGGTGGTGGAGGAAGGATCATACACTGCAGCTTTAAGAAGAGGTATGACAAAACACAGAGCAGGACGGGTAACTAGTAGCGATCAGTGAAGAGGCGGGGACAGAGGCTATGAATCGACTTATACAACCACAATTAGGTGAGTACTGGACACACAAGCACGGGTAAAGCTGATAAACTTACGTCACCTCTATGCTGTTGGTGTGCCCTGTATGCTCTGTGTGCCCACTGTCTGTGTCCTGTCTGTGTGTCTTGTCTGTGTGCCCTGTATATATGTGTCTTGTCTGTGTGTCTTGTCTGTGTGCCTGTCTGTGTGTCTTGTCTGCTGTCACATATTGCCCCTGTCTGCCTTGTCTTATCTGTGTGCCCTGTCTGTGTGTCTTATCTGTGTTGCCTGTCTGTGTGTCTTGTCTGTGTGTGCTTATACCATGTGCCCTGTCTGTGTCTTGTCTGTTGTGCCCTGTCTGTGTGTCTTGTCTGTGTCTGTCTGTGTGCTTACTGTCTGTACCTTTTACCAATTATGTGTGCATTATCTGTGTACTTTCTTTCTCTTGTATGTATCTGTATATATCTGTGTGTCTTGTCTGTGTGCCTGTCATGTGCCCCCTGTATGTGTGCATTATCTGTGTGCCCTGTCTGTGTGTCTTGTCTGTGTGCCCTGTCTGTCTTATCTGTATTGCCCCTGTCTGTGTGTCTTGTCTGTGTGTCTTGTCTGTGTGCCTGTCTGTGTGCCTTAATATATATGCCCTGTCTGTGTGTCTTATCTGTGGTACTGTCTGTGTGTGCCTTGTCTGTGCCTGTCTCTGTGTCCTATGTGTCTTGTCTGTGTGCCCCTCTCTGTGTGCCCCCTGTATGTGTGCATTGTCTGTGTACCCTGTCAGTGTGCATTATCTGTGTATCACTGCCTCCTTCATGCCTTATCTGTGTTCCATACCTCCTCTCTGAGTCTACAATCTGTGTGCCCCTGTCTCTGAGTCTTGTCTGTGTGCCCTGTCTGTGTGTCTTGTCTGTGTCTTGTCTGTGTGCCCTGTCTGTATTGCCCCCTGTATGTGTGCATTGTCTGTGCCCTCTCTGTGTGTCTTCTTGTCTGTGCCCTGTCTGTGTGTCTTGTCACTGTGTACCTGTCTATTTAGCTGTGTGCATTGTCTGTGTGCCTGTCTGTGTGTGTCTTGTCTGTGTGCCCTGTCTGTGTGTCTTGTCTGTGTGCCCTGTCTGTATTAAATGTCTTGTCTGTGTGTCTTGTCTGTGTGCCTGTCTGTGTGCCTTGTATATGTGCCCCTGTCTGTGTCTTATCTGTGTTACCTATCATTTGCCTTGTCTGTGCTGCCTGTCTCTGTGTCCTGTCTGTGTCTTGTCTGTGTGCCCTGTCTGTATTATTGCCCCCTGTATGTGTGCACATTGTCTGTGTACCCTGTCAGTGTTGCAGCCTGTCTCAATATCCTGCCTGTGTGCCTTGTCTGTGTGCCCTGTCTCTGAGTCTTGTCTGTGTGCCGTGTGTCTTGTCTGTGTGTGCCCTGTCTGTTGTGTCTTGTCTGTCTTGTCTGTATTACCTCGTCAGCACCCCCTCTTGTCTCTTGCATTGTCTGTGTGCCTATCATTATTAATATTATCCTTGTACCTGTCTGTGTGTCTTGTCTGTATTGCCTGTCTGTATTGCCCTGTATGTGTGCATTGTCTGTGTGCCTGTCTATATGTGTACTGTTCTGTAATATTACCCCTGTCTGTGTGCCTTGTCTGTGTCCTGTCTATGTGCTTTGTCTGTGTGCTCTCTGTCTGTGTGTCTTGTCTGTTTGCCCTGTCTATTGTTACTTGTATGTATTGCTATGTCTGTGTGTGCCCTGTCTGTATTTTTTCCCATCATGTGCCCTGTCTATTTGTCTTGTCTGTGTGCCTTGTCTGTGTGTCTTGTCTGTGTGCCCCTGTCATGTGTGCCTGTATGTGTGCCTTGTGTGTGTGCCCACTGTCTGTGTGCCCCCTGTCTGTGGTGCCCTGTATCATGCCTTGTATGTGTGCCTGTCTGTGTGCTATTATTACCTGTTGTGTGATTTACCCATTAACATTCTTTTCTTTCTGTGTGCCTTGTCTGTGTGCCTGTATGTGTGCCTTGTGCTGTGTGTCTTGTCTGTGTTCCTTGTACCCTGTCTGTGTGCCTTGTCTGTGTGCCCTGTCTGTGTGCCTTGTCTATGTGTCTGTCAATCTGTGTGCCCTGTCTGTGCGCTTGTCTGTGTGTCTTGTCTGTATTGCCACTGTCTGTGTGCCTTGCCTGTAGCCTGTCTGTGTCTTGTCTGTATATACCTGGAGAGGGTTTCGGGATGAACGCCCCCGCTGAAAGGTCTGAAACCGGGGCACTCGTGGTGGATCGGGTGTGATCAGCCACGCTGTTACTGCTGGCCGCACGCAGACTGACGTACACGGCCTGGCTGGTCAGAAGTACTGACTTTGGGGTACCTGTGGCGCTGGCCTTCTTGAAGACAGCCAGGGGTCTGTGGTAATCCCCCTTGTATGCTGGGAGGCAGTTGGACAGTCTTGGGCCTGACATATTGTGTTGTCTCAGTGTACTCGTAGCGGCCTGCTTTCATTGGGGGAATGTTGCATCTCTGCCGATTCTTTGCTTTCATAAGAAAATAAGAACAAAGAGAAAAGAAGAAACAGTGCAGCAGGCCTGCTGGCCACATCAGGGCAGGTCAATTCTCCCACCGACTTAAGCCAATGCCTTGACTGTTCAGGTCAGTCACATTCCATAAGGAGGACGGCATCTGGCCTGGTAGCACAAGCTAGTCAGGTCCAACTCACCTTACCTCATGTATTTATCTAACCTGTTATAAAACTTCACAACGTCCCAGCCCCTGGTGATGCTCGGGGACTGTTCCACTCATCCTGGCTCTTACCAATAATTGCTCTATCCTTCCTGAATCTGAATTTTTGCAATTTAAAACCATTGCTGAGTCCTGTCAATACTAGTCTTTTACAAATATTTATCCCTTTATTAATTCTGTTCCATTTATACACCTCAATCATATCCCCCTAATTCTGCCTTTCTCTGAAATTTGTAGATTCAAGGCCCTTAGTCTATCCTCATAGGGAAAATTTCTGATACATGGGATCAACTGTCATCCTCCTTTGTGCGTTTCCAGACATTTATATCATTCATAACCACGGTGACCAGAACAGTGCAGCACCATCAATGAAATGGGCTAACCAGGGAGATATAGGTTGGTAACTGGAACTTCTATTAATTATGCTTCTTGATGTAGGCAAGTTCTGTTCGCTTTGTGCAGGAACACTTATGCCTGTTGTCTTGGTTTCAGATTATACTAATCAGAACTCTAAATCCTTACTACAATGAAGTAATATTAAGATCTGCATTGTTAGTTTGTAGTGGCCATGGTTATTGTCCTGTCAACATTTAAGAACTTTGTTAATATGTCAACTGCATCTGCCACTTCTCCGACCACTGCATCAATTTCCTTCAAATCCTCCTGGGTGTTCTAATGTCTCATTTTGAATGAATTGGGCAGCTATTTTGGTGTCATCTGTTGTTCCAGCCTCTAACTATTTATTCCTCGTCTGTGTCGTTTATGTAAGAGGTGAACAACAAGGAGTGATTTTCGTGTACAAGTTTGTTCAATACAAGTTTTCAAGTGGCAACATTATCATGTATCTTTCTCTTCATTCAAGGAGATACAATTAAAAGAACTAATGATTCCCAGTAATTTAGGTGATTTATCGTACTTATGTGCCGTGAAAGTTCTTTGCTCATATAAGTTAACCTTCGCCTGTCTTGAAGGGGCAGTTAGTGTCTATTAAGTATTCAACCACAGAGATCGTGGAATTTGAAGAGAATCATCACGGTCTTGGGGTCCTAATGCGGTTCTGTTGTCATCCTATCATTTTCTGTCTAGTGCAGTAGATACATTGTTGCTGGCCTTTGAAGGTGATCTATTCTCCTCCAGGCCCTTCCATTCTCGCTCTATTATGGTTAAATTTGTTGTATACCCTGAT
Organism: Cherax destructor; assembly: GCA_009830355.1. Taxonomy (NCBI): domain Eukaryota; kingdom Metazoa; phylum Arthropoda; class Malacostraca; order Decapoda; family Parastacidae; genus Cherax; species Cherax destructor. Next base: position 7,185 of record WNWK01039826.1, read on the forward strand.
ACGATTTTAATTTCTCAATTTTCCATATCTGGTGTCTTGCAGTGTGCTATTCTGGAGACACTGTGTATAGTTCAGGTGTCATCAAGGCATGTTTGCTATGGTTTACATCTTTGTCTATGGCCAGATATGAGGATGGGAATAGAATGGGAGCAGTATTGTGCCTTGTGGAACAGAAACTGTGTAATACCTCAGACTTACTCTGTTTACTATTACTCTGTGTGTTCTGTTCTTAGGAAGTTATAGATCCATCTGCTTTCCTGTTATTCCTTTATCACTCATTTTGTGTGCGCTATTACATCTCATGGTCGCACCTGTCAGAAAAAACATATAAAGTCTCTATACTACATCTGCATTTTGTTTGATATCTGCATCAAGACACATCTGAGTGCGACACAGAACGAAGCAATGAGGATCATTTAGGATGCCCTCGTACTGCCAAAATTTTAAATATGCAGAAAAGAACGATATTCCAAGCTACATCAGAATCTCGTGTTTACTGAAAGAAATATCCTAATTGGGGTTAATATGCTCAGGCAAACCCATTAAAACCCATGCACAGAAGCCCTCCAAACTTTCCTCCAGCACCTAGGTGAACATCCCTCCCAGATGGATCAGAAAAAACTGGAACCGACCTCACATGAATCAGATGCATGATCTGTGGCAAGTAAGACAACAACGGCTTTCTCACTCCATGGAATATTACCATATTCCAAACACCATCCCATTTCCCCCAAACTGCTGGCAAATCACAACAAAGCTTCATGTGGAAGCCAAACATGATGCCTTAAGCTGTATTGATAATTTAGCCAAACCTTTTTTGCTCTCTCCCAAATTATTTACGTTGATGGTTCGTTTGCAATCCGCACAATTCATGGCTGTTCCAATTTTCATTGTCACTACAAATGATGGCTCTATTAAAAGTGAACACGCATCAATAACTGGGCCTCTACCATCAGACGAACTGTTTGCTGCTCCTTGCCTCAATGCGTCTACATCATCTGGTTCAACTCTCTAATTACTGAACTGATTCTCTGTCATCATAAATGCTCTCAACTCATCAGTATAACTACTTAAACATGTGATCGTGTCAGAAGCCAGGCTTTTGGGTATGGTAGGATTCTGGATAGTCAGTGTACACATGCTGTGGATTCCATCTCATTGGTCTTCAGATACATGATAGAGACTGATAATTGGCTAAGTTTATGCTTTCAAAGAGGATAGATTACAATCTTGGCTTGTCAGTTAGCAGTTTGAGAACAATAATACGAAAAAGAACTTCAACTGAGTTTTATTGACTTAAGACTCAGGGAGTTTAACCACCCAGTCAGTCCATCTATCATCATTCCTATCATGCAGGAGGAGCCACATGTCTATAGTGCATCCAACAAAATAAGCAGGCGCTCTTGGATGTCACTACCGCCCGCCTCCGTGATTACAGTGGCGAGTTAAATCACCACAGATCTAGACCAAACAAGATGTAAACTTTGCCAGTTGGATTATTGTCACACCCTGCGTCATTATGTACTGGAGTGCGATAAAATTAATGAATTCAGAGACTACTCATTCAGAAATGTTCAAGATATGTCAAAGTATTTTATCCACAGTGGTATATTACAGACCATTCTGGAAAAATACCCTGACTTTGCTCCCTGTAAATAAAGCATTGACACGTGTGTGTGTGTGTGTGTGTGTGTGTATGTACATGTGTGTATGTGTATGTGTGTATGTATATACATGTATGCGTGTGTATGTGTATATGTATATGTGTGTGTGTGTGACCCAACAATTAAAATTTGCACCAATAACTCATTACAGTTGTGGCTGGGTGTAGACTAATAGATTGCTCATTGCTTTATAATTTGTTCATGAGTGCAACCATGTACAGACGTAAGTAAATTTACTTACATGATTCATTACCTTGTAACTAGTGAATTAATTACCATTGTACCTTGTTCAGCTATCAAAACTTTGGGGCCCAGTCTCTGGACCCTATATATACCTCTGTAATCTGCAAATACCTTTGTAACTTGTCATGATTGTGACCATCTGAGTTCATTACCTTTGTAACTTGCTCAGCCATCAAACTTTGAGGTCCAGTCCCTGGACCCATTATGTACCTCTGTAATCTTTTGACTACCGCCCACAGGATGGGTATGGGGTGCATAATAAAGATATCAAACTAAACTAACTGGTCCCGGTCACTTGATATGTGCCAACATAACCCCTTTTAGTGGTTGGGTTGTAACTATTACTATTGGGATAATTTTTCCCTTTGTGGAACTTAGTTGATGACTCAACGTCACTATGACCAGTATTCTTAAAAGTAGTGGGCTGGTTAGTTTGTAACTGAACAATTAATTCTTGCAAACCCGTCTTTATCTCTCCCAACCCGAAGTAAGCCTTGTGGTACTTGTTAGATAACCACTCTATCGTCTTATGGTTCAATTTAGCTCGTACTACCGGACATACGAACCAACTTGCATTCTCCAAATTGTGTTTGTTACTCAAAATCTGGAGAGTGCTCTCTAGTTTGATCCGAAACTGTTGCAACTCTTTGTAGTTGTGCCCTGGCGGTTTCAAATTAACCACTGCCATTACTAAATCCACTGTATGCTGTTCCGAGTTACCATAAGTACCCTCTAGCAGACGAACAGCTTCTCTATAAGAGTTGTTTACATTCAGGAAAGCCTGAATGAGAATGAGGGCATCTCCCTCAATTGTCCCTTTAAATAAATCAACTTGGCAACACTTTCCAGATCCTTCCGATCGTGCACCATTGCCTTGAAAATTGACCAAAATTCCTCCCAGCTGTCTCCGGCTGGAACGACAACAATTGTACTTCCGGGAGTCTGGGGAGGGACACTTTATTTTCCGCGGAGATTGGCCCACCACGTCACTCATACTCCTTAACCTACCTAGTACCGTAACTTTACAGGCACACATGACTTCTTCCAATTCACTATATTGTCGTAACAGTTATCTCGTTCCTCACTGCTCGCACAATCATCCAGTAACTCAACTTCATAGATTTTGAACCACTTCACGTACGACGCGTACCTGAGTTCTAGTAACTCAAAATTTGTTTCTAAGTCAATAACACTCGTCGACGGCTCGTTCACTAAGTTCAAACACGTATTGTGTGTCTTTGTTACATGTCCCTTGCGAGCTTGCAACGACGCTTTCTTGGCTTTAATATCCATGGTTTTGCCACCCGGCATGGTACCTCCACCAGGTTCAGTCATGGTTGTAGAATTAATAACCACTGACGTCACAAATTAAATAAATTGTTTATAAAGGTGATTCTCACACCTTACTCTCGCACAAATCGTAGCCACGCCTGTGCTAGCAATTAATTGGACTAATTACTGTCCACCACACAATTAATTAACTGTGTACTCTATACTCACTTCCTATGATCAGTCACTTATTTATTAATTAATTAATTCAATAATGATTAATTCACTAATCACATCCGGTTCAGGACGGACCAACGGGCGCTGTGGGAAATTGTGAGAGAGAAGTCTATCTGGGACACCGCCACTAGCAATAAACAAACTCCCAGGGAGATGACAGACTCGTATAGTTTTACCGCAGTCATTCCCTTTAAGGTATGTGAGAACTTTACCCGCTCCTGGCCGCACCGAGGTACCTTCAATATTCTCGTTAGCCCTGCACTCTGGACCAGTATAAATAAATCTGAGAAGATCATTTATTATAGTTATGTTATATTAAATTTAAGTGGACTGTATTGGTTGTTAAACAATTGATCACTCCGGAGAAGAGGTAGAGAACACTTAGTTAAATTAACATGACCAACACTCACCTAATTAACAGCATCATAGCGGTGCATCGTAGATCGTTGACCTAGCTAAAGTACATCTACTGTGCGTAACAATATCATTGGCCAATAACAAATACGCAAGCAGAGTACTTAGCTTTAGATGAGGGAGTCGTTCCGTTGTTGACGTCCTCCTGCGATCTGATTCGATCGCGATGGTATAGACTGTCTCGTCGAGTCAAGGAAGGTTAATTTCCGTGCACTCTTATCGCCCACGAGACCGAGCGTTAGTTAACATGTGGTTGGTCGGGGTAGCGAATCAGATCCTCTCACTAATCCGACCTTTTGTACTGTTTATACGTATAACTTTACATATTACGTATATCCCGGCTTAATGCCCCACTAGTTTATACACATTCACAGTCTCGATCTTGAATTTCGAGTAGATAACTTGCGATATGTTAGTTCATTTCAATCACATCCAATATGGCGGTCGGGGTATGGCGTACCAAGCTAGCCTCACCCAGTACAATCAACCCTGATTATTTACACTCGGTTTCACTATTTTCACCATTTCCCAAAGTTCATCGAATATATTTCAGTCTCTTCTAAGATGAACTCCCGCATCAGGGTTACGACTTTATCCTGCCGTATGGTCATTTCACTCAGTTCAAATAGGCCTATAACCGCGTCACTGCCGGCACCTTATTTCACAATTATTGTCCGATTACTGGACCTCCTGGACCGATTGTCCCACTTTATATTGCTCGCTTCCCTGGATATTCCTCCACATTACGAAAGGAGGTAATTAAATCTGATTTGGCGGACGTCTACACAAATTCCGCTCGCCATCCCATCACCGGATATCGGCTCGGTAGGCTCGCTGTTCACTCTCTGCCTATTCCCTCTACCCAGCTCCTGCCCACTTCACCAGGCATCTCCGCATGCGTGTGAATTCGTTAGTTCTTTTCAGTTAATGTTAAGCCAACAGCAACATAGCAATGATATCTATTCATATTGGAAAGTTTATCAATTACAACTTTCGGAAAATACCAATATTTTCCACAGTATGGTTCCCGCCTCCACTATATCGTTCTAAACTATTCCACTTCCTAACTACTCTATGGCTGAAGAATTGCTTCCTAACATCCCTCTGACTCCATCTGAGTCTTCAGCTTCCAGTTGTGTCCCCTTGTTTCTGTGTTTCCTCTCTGGAACATCCTGTCACTATCTACCTTGTCGATTCCCCTTAGTATTTGTATGTCGTTATCATGTCTCCTCTAACCCTTCTGTCCTCCAGTGTTGTTTGTCCTATTTCCCTCAACCTTTCTTCATAAGGCAGTCCCCTGAGTTGTGGAACTAGCCTTGTGCAAACCTTTGCACTTTCTCTAATTTCTTGACGTGCTTGACCAGGTGTGGGTTCCAGACTGGTGCTGCATACTCTAGTATGGGCCTGACATATACGGTATACAGTGTCCTGAACGATTCCTTGTTAGGTAACGGAACGCTAATCTTAGGTTTGCCAGTCGCCCATATGCTGCCGCGGTTATCTGGTTGATGTGTGCTTCCGGAGGACGTGCTTGGTGTTATACTCACCCCAAGGTCTTTCTCCTTTGATGAGGTTAGTAGTCTTTGTCCACCTAGCCTGTACTCTGTCAGCGGTCTTCTTTGCCCTTCTCCGATCTTCATGACTTTGCATTTGGTGGGTTAAATTCGAGAAGCCAGTTCCTAGACCAGATGTCAAGCTTGTCCAGGTCGCTTTGAAGTCCTGCTTGTCTTCATCCGATGTGATTCTCCTCATTAATTTCACATCATCTGCGAAAGAGACACTTCTGAGTCTATCCCATCCGTCATGTCATTCACATATAGCAAGAATAGCACTGGTCCTAGGACTGACCCCTGCGGTACCGCTCGTCACAGGCGCCCACTGTGATACCTCATCACGCACCATGACCCGTTGTTGCCTCCTGTGAGGTATTCCTGATCCATTCCAGTGCCCTTCCTGTTATACACGCTTGGTCTTCCAGCTTCTTTACTAATCTCATGTGAGGAACTGTGTCAAAGGCCTTCCTGCAGTCCAAGAAAATGCAGTCAACCCACCCTTCTCTCTCTTGCCTTATCTCTGTTACTTTATCATAGAACTCCAGGAGGTTTGTTACACAGGATTTGCCTTCCTGAATCCGTGCTGTCTGGCGTTGATTAACCTGTTCTGCTCCAGATGCTCCACCATTCTTTCTGATGATTTTCTCCAAGACTTTGCACACTATACATGTAAGTGACACCGGTCTGTAGTTTAGTGCCTCTTTTCTGTCTCCTTTTTTAAAGATGGGGACTACGTTGGCCTTTTCCATATCTCAGGTAGCTGCCCAGTTTCAAGGGATGTGTTGAAAATTTTGGTAAGTGGCACACTCAGAACCTCAGCTCCTTCCCGAAGGACCCATGGTGAGATATTGTCCGGACCCATTGCCTTTGAGGTATCAAGGTCACTGAGTAACTGCTTCACCTCCCCCTCAGATGTGTGTATTCCCTCCAGCACTCGATACATCCCTTGTTAGTGACGCACCCCGTCCTGTCTACCCAACTGCCTTCCTTCCTCCACTGTGAATACTTCCTAAACCTCGAGTTGAGCTCCTCACATACCTCTTGATCATTACTTGAGTTCCCATCTTCCCTCCTCAGCCTTATCACCTGATCCTTTACTGTTGTCTTCCTTCTGATGTGGCTGTACATCAGTTTCGGGTCAGACTTGACTTTCGATGCTATGTCGTTTCGTACTGTTTCTGGGCCTCCCTCCGTACCTGTGCATACTCGTTTCTAGCTCTTCGACTAATCTCCTTGTTTGCTTGGGTTCTTTGCCTTCTGTACCTTTTCCATTCTCTGGCACTCTTGAGTCTTTGCCTCCCTGCATCTTTGGGTAAACCAGGGCTCTTTCTTGTCTTCCATTTATTCTTTTCCTTTGGGTATAAACCGTTCCTCTGCCTCCTTGCACTTTGTCGCTACGTGTTCCTTTCGTTCTATTGGTGACCCTCTTGACGTTTTGTATATAGTGTTCCTTTTGAGTTCTTCATTTTTCCATACCTAAGAAGCTGAAACTTATCACCATTGAACGTCATGTTGTTCTCCACTGCCCACTGGAAGACCCTGCTTATGTCCTCCTGTAATTTTTCAGTGTCTTCTACCGTAGTGACTTTCATGCTTATTTTAGTGTCATCTGCAAATGATGATACAAAAGTGTGCTGGTGTTTTTATCTATGTCTCTATGAGGATGAGAAACAGCTCCAAAATTTGCAAAAATTCTGGCCATTAAAAATTATCCAGTACCCCCTGACAGGAAATCCCTTCAACGTTTTCTAGGGTTTTAGTTAGTTTGATATCTGTATTATGCACCCCATACCCATCCTGTGGGCGGTAGTCAAAAGATTACAGAGGTACATAATGGGTCCAGGGACTGGACCCCAAAGTTTTGATAGCTGAGCAAGTTACAAAGGTAATGAACTAACAAGCTACAAAGGTAATGAACTCACAAGCTACAAATGTTCTAGGATGGAAGGGTTTTATAGAAGATTCTGTAAAAATTTTGCAGATATTATTGCACCTCTAACCTCACTTACCAAATCTTTAAATGGGCTGCAGAAAACAATATGAAGTTCAATGATGAGAAATTTCAATTACTCCGATATGGAAAAATGTGAGGAAATTAAAATCTCATCTGAGTATAAAACAAATTCCAACCACAAAATAGAGCGAAAAACTAATCTCAAAGACCTGGGAGTGATCATGTCAGAGGATCTCACCTTCAAGGACCATAACACTGTAGCAATCGCATCTGCCAGAAAAATGACAGGATGGATAATGAGAACCTTAAAAACCAGGGATGCCAAGCCCATGTTGACCTTTTCAGGTCGCTTGTTCTATCTAGGCTGGAATATTGCTGCACACTAACTGCCCTTTCAATGCAGGTGAAATTGCTGAACTAGAAAATGTGCAGAGAATCTTCACGGAACGCATAACTACAATAAACCACCTCAATTACTGGGAACGCTGAGTTCCTAAACCTGTACTCCCTGGAACGCATGCGGAGAGATACATAATTATATACATTTGGAAAATCTTAGAGGATTAGTACCAAACTTGACACGAGAGTCCTCCCTACGAAAGCAAAAGACTCGGCAGATGATGTAACATCCCCCCAATGAAAGCAGGGTGCCACTAGCACGTTGAGAGACAACACAATAAGTGTCAGGGGCCCAAGACTGTTCAACTGCCTCCCAGCACACATAAGGGGATTACCAATAGACCCCTGGCTGTCTTCAATCGGGCAGTTAGTTGGGTTTGATATCTTTATTATACACCCACACCATCCTGTGGGAGGTAGTCAAAAGATTACAAAGGTACATAACGGATCTAGGGGCTGGACCTCAAAGTTTGATAACTGAGCAAGTTACAAAGGTAATGAACTCAGATGGATCTGGTCACAATCATCACAAGTTACAAAGGTATTTGCAGATTACAGAGGTCTACTCTACCTGGAGGGGTCCAGAGACTGGCCCCCAAAAGTTTGCTAAGCTGAACAAGGTACAAAGGTAATGAATTCACTAGTTACAAGGTAATGAATCATGTAAGTAAGTAAATTTACTTACGTCTATACATGGTTGCAATCATGAACAAATTATAAAGCAATGAACAAACTATTAGTCTACACCCGGCCACAACTGTAATGAGTTATTGGTGCAAATTTTAATTGTTGGGTCACAAACACACACACATATGCATATACACATACATATACACACACACACACATACACACACACATACACATACACACACACACACACATACACACACATATATACATACACACGCGGGCACTGGCACCTAAAGTCGGTGCCTGTCCAGCCAGGCTGTGGTTCGTACGTTGGACTGCGTGCGGCCAACAGTAACAGCCTGGTTGATCAGGCCTGATCAACATGAGGCCTGGTCACAGACCGGGCCGCAGGGGCGTTGACCCCTGGAACTCTCTCCAGGTAAACTCCAGGTAAATTTTACTAGCTAGTACCAGCTACCTCATATTATTACTTTTCTTTTAGTGCTATTACTTACTTAAACTTTGTGCTATGAATCAAATCTTACTTCTAAATTAATTCTATAAATCAAATCTTACTTCTAAATTATTCTATAAATCAAATCTTACTTCTAAATTAATTTTATATCATATTTACTGTCTGTCCATTTACTTTAGCCAAATTCACCTTAAACCAGCAAATAATAGAGCCTACAAGATTGGGGAATACACTGGACCTCATCTTCACTAACAATGATGATCTGATACGAAATGTATCATATCAAAAACGATATATTCAGATCACAACATAATAGAGGTCCAGACATGCATGAGGGGGTCCCCATATCGACAAAAAGTGATCAGTCGCGAGGGCCTTCTCCAATTTCAACTTCAATAACAAAAACATAAGGTGGGACCAAGTAAATCAAATCCTAAATGATATAAACTGGGAAGATAGCCAAGCATCACGGATCCTAACCTATGTCTAAAACAAATTAACTCTGTGGCATTGAGGTTTGCTCAAGGCAAATTCCCTTAAGGAAAAGGAGGAGAAGATGTAAACTAGAAAGAGAGAGGCGCTCCCCATACAGGCGAAAGCAAAGAATAACAGAGCTGCTACAAGAGGCCAATATATCTGGAAATACGTAGGAGGCACTGGTCAGAGAAATAGCAAACATTGAATTAAAACTAAAGGAATCTTACAGGAATCAAGAAACGCTTGTTCTATCTAGGCTGGAATATTGCTGCACACTAACCGCACCTTTCAAGGCGGGTGAAATTGCTGACCGAAAAAGTGCAGAGAACCTTCACGGCACCATAACTGCGATAAACCACCTCAAATACTGGGAACACGAAGTTTCTAAACCTGTACTTCCTAGAACGCAGGCGGGGGAGATACATTGTTATATACACGTGGAAAATTCTCGAGGGATTAGTACCAAAATTACACACGAAAATCACTCCCTACGAAAGCAAAAGACTCGGCAGGCGATGTAACATCCCCCCAATGAAGAGCAGGGGTGCCACTAGCACGTTGAGGGACAACACAATAAGTGTCAGGGGCCCAAGATTGTTCAACTGCCTCCCAGCATACATAAGGGGATTACCAACAAACCCCTGGCTGTCTTCGCAGGCACTGGACAGGCACCTAAAGTCCGGTACCTGACCAGCCAGGCTGTGGTTCGTACGTTGGACTGCGTGCGGCCAGCAGTAACAGCCTGGTTGATCAGGCTCTGGTCC